>KN882286.1:75950-99719 GCA_000934455.1 Apostichopus parvimensis
AGGGAGAGTAACCAAAATACTGCTTCATGGGATATTCAAGATTATACATTGTTTGTACATTCTATCGATGTAACCACGAGGATCGTATAAATAGTTCTATCTTTGAATACTGCCCTCAATTCCTTCTCGTTATCCTCTCGCACATTGTATCCATCTGATCATCTCAGTGAGAAGTTCATCATTATGACGTCACTCATTATTTAATGGCGTTACTCAGTGTTTGATGACGGTTTTAAAACTAATGTTGTCTTCCCTATAAAGCTGATGTGTGTATGTTATTAAGTCCGTGCATCTTACATTGACGAGTCTGTCTCCTATATTGACTTAATTGTGCTCAATACAGATGTGCGTTTACCTGCCAGGAATAGTTTACTGCGATATTTGTTAACATATATCATTCTAACTTATACATTTTTTTTTCGCCTTACCATATTTTCCTGAATACACTTTCCTGAAAACATTTTCAAAATGTCATGATGATAAACTTTCTCTTCCTTTCAGCCCTGTGACTACAAGGGCAATCTACTAGGAGAAGAGGTAAGAGAGACATATATGCATGTACCTGTTAATTAGTAACGGTAATTTAGTAACAGGCAGGAGGTGTCAACTACTGTGGAAAAAAGAAATAAGACCAAAGAGTATTATACTTTGATTCTCATCAGGCAGGAAAGATTTATAATTGATGTGTATCGGACAGGGAATTTAGATTTATATCACGTAATGCTGATAGCACTGTTCTCAATGTCAAGGTAAGATACTGCCTAAATAATCTTCATTCCGCACACCCCGTCAAACAAATGCTAAATAAAGAAACGGATAGACTTCTAAATACTATAGGTTAAGGTAGATTGTAGATGTTACACAAAGTTATATGAAAATTTAAATTAGCCCATCTCTCTTCATGGACGTGTTTGGTCTAACAACTTTCTTCAGCGCGGAGATTTAGAAGTCACTCATCGTTTAATAGTTGTAATAAATCTTGATATATTGCGTATATAGACATCTTAGACATAACTGTAAGGTGTAACCACGGCGATGCAGGAACAATATTGATTAATTACCTAGATCTGTAGCTATTTTCATGTTTATGAATAAAGGAAGCAAATTACTATTGAATGTCGAATATTACACCGTCAAAAACGTTTAAAATATTGTCATATACAACTGCCATTTCACCCTTCTACGTCCGGATTGCAATCGTTATTAATTAGGAGTCGCTATACTGACACTGTACAGAGAAACTAACCATATAGTAAGAAATATAAAGTAGGTAATTCGTGTTTTACGAGACATTTATTCATTTCTTTCAGAATAGAGATATGATGATATAAATACACAAACCTTTCATCGTTTTCATTTATTTCTGCAACTCATATGAGGAATGTTAGATTCGTGTCCATTTTAAAGTCAAAACAATATAGCAAAACTGAGCAGTTAAAACAACTATATCTGTCAAATAATTTGTAACACGTGACACCAAACCTGCTTCAGTTTCGTATGTTCAACAATGTGCGACAGTTTCAACTATATTGATATCTCGTTTCAAGCAAAAGTACGACAAACTGCTCATTATTCCATCACTTTACCCCATTTTCGCTACTTGCATATTTATTTCAATGTGGAATCTCCGTCCTTCTCCCATGGATATATACAACATACATATCAGCATAATATAAAATTTAGTTTGGGGTAGGCACTGCCATTAGCCTGCTAGATGAATTTACTCTTCTGGTCACAAAATTGATTTTTTAACCGGAAGTAACCAATGATGTGATAACCTTTTTTTAACTTTATATCCAGCAAGAACAAAATTAACTACCATGACTTGCAAAATTCTAACAAAATTAACAATAAGGAGGCTCTGTTTAGAATTAACATTCCCATCAATTTGAGATTACTTTAACGTGCGTTAAATATGCTTGACGTTATTGAAGAAGTTCGCGCATGTCTGCAACTATATTCATTTGGTTCTTTGTATTTGAAGGAAACGGAATCTCGCATGAATTTGTTCCAATCTTGTAATTGTTTGTTACTATATAATGTTGGAATTGCGTTAAAAATGAGTGTTCAATGCTCCTCCAAATAAATATTCGAGTCTCAAAAGTTTGTGTTTTCAGTATTTTCTATGTACGTGGAGGACTGGCAAAGGGTGAAAAAGAAAAAGCAGAAAATACGAACCAAAAATGTTTGTACTCTAGGTTTAAACCGTAAACGGGTTTGAATCTTGTTATCATATCAGTGTCACAATTCGTGATCTTCTTAATGAATGTTAATTATCAAAATATTCCGTGTTTTCGTGGGTTTTCAATCTGACCAGAGGACAGCTGCAGGGGTGAGAAAGGAAACTATTCAGAAATATTCGTACAGGAATAACAGGCAGATAGATATAGCGCACTTTAATAAGGATGACCTTTGTTTTATTTAGTTATGTATGATTATTTGTTTCTCTTTCTTGCATGATGACAGCGAATATAGTTCAGCGGAAGATGATACGGATGAAGAAGTAAGAATATCGAATATTTCATTTTCAGTTTGTCTAATACTAAGTTATATTCCATAAGTAAACAACAGCTCATCTTCGTGAGACAGCCTTACAGTTAATCATATACAACATGAATAAGAAGGTCATCAATGGATGGTAGTTGACAACAAAGCTCGTCAAATCTTCGAGATCAACGTAAATAAAAAATATATATAAAACTGGAATTGTCTGAGAGTTCGTGTTAATTGCTGATAATTTACTATCAAATTTTCTACCTTACATGTATATAACCACATGTCCGCCTACGTCTGTTGAGTAAATGGAATGTAGTTGTCTCACGGGTCGCTTGCCTCTTGAATTGTAAACAAGCTGAAGTGTGTTTTTTGCTTATAATATCGAGCTCAAAATGACTTCAAAAGTGAGCTAGTAAACACCATAACAATTTTAATGATCTAATCACGGATCTTAAACTATTCATCCTGAGTAACTGTTCATGTACTTTGGCAATTATTCTTAACAGTAATTGACTGATAGCAAGAATAATAGTTTTATATTTCATAATTATATTTAGAGAAGAACTAGTAGATAAAGGGAGCTAATTTATGCATGATAACACTAATGTCATGATGGTCTTGCGATCGAGCATAATCCGATGATGAATAATCGTATCAAATTAGTTGCTGCTTGTTTCTGTCTGGACCGTATCCATCGCATTTTGTAAAGACGCATTAATATACTTAATAGAACAAAAAGCTAAAGTTATTTGTTTTCCTTTAAATATTCGACTATTCTGATTCTTCTCTGTTGTATAATAGACAGTGGGAGCATAGTAATACTAAATCACTAGTATTATGTTGCCGCTATATGGAAGAGTATTTGAGTACATAAGATAAGTGTGAGAATGAATTGAATGGTGGCATTAAGCAGAAGTATTGTCTTCATTTGTTATAGTCAAATAAAACAAATTGGGTTGTAGTTCTCCTTCCATAGCTAATCATGTTTTCCGTAAATTCACCTTTATAATAAGCAAAATTTCTGGAATGTTCCCTTTGATGCTAACTTCATGATGACTCCTCTGTGCAGTCATAAATGTTACTGTTACTTTGAACTTGATATAAACAACACAACACAACACCTCTGAATGGCATCCATTATATGTAGCAGGTGATGCCTGTTATTATGTGTAGCATGGATCTTCGTTAGTATGTGTAGCAGGTGATGCCTGAGATTATGTGTAGCAGGGATCTCCTTCAGTCTATGTAGCACGTGATGCCTGTTATTATGTGTAGCATGGATCTTCGCTAGTATGTGTAGCAGGTAATGCCTGTTATTATGTGTAGCAGGGATCTCTGTCAGTATGTGTAGCAGGTGTTGCCTGTAATTATGTGTAGCAGGGATCTCCTTCAGTCTATGTAGCAGGTGATGCCTGTTATTATGTGTAGTATGGATCTCCTTCAGTCTATGTAGCAGGTGATGCCTGTTATTATGTGTAGCAGGGATCTCCTTCAGTCTATGTAGCAGGTGATGCCTGTCATTATTTTGTAGCACGGATCTCCGTTAGTATGTGTAGCAGGTGATGCCTGTTATTATGTGTAGCAGGGATCTCCTTCAGTCGATGTAGCAGGTGATGCCTGTTATTATGTGTTGCATGGATCTCCGTCAGTATATGTAGCAGGTGATGCCTGTTAGTATATGTAGCATGGATCTCCGTTAGATGTGTAGCAGGTGATATCTCTTGTTTTGTGTCATCCCTTCATTACCTGCAACAGTGTGTCAACACTTTTAAACAGTAATAATTTCTTTCTTTCTAGGTTACCAATTTGAAATAGAGTTATCTCCACGAGGAACAGCAGACTGTCTACGTGTACTCTTCCAGAGAGAGGGAGAGAGAGACAGAGAGGTGGGTAGAGAGAGAGTTGGACAGAGAAAGGTGGATATAGGGGGGGGGGGTTGGAGGGAGAGAGCAGATATACTCACATTCTTCTCAGTAATGTCTCTGGAGATGCCATAGCAGACTGTTTTATTTAGTTAACCAATCAATAATCATAGGCCAAATTGGCCCGTCGACCTCCTCCAAGATTAGACACATTATGAGGTTCACATCACTTAATAATATTAATCCGACGTCTGCCATCTTCAATCAGCTGGTTTTCAGAACGACCGGACCATTTGGTTAAGTTGTCGATCCAACGCATATGTAGACGGCCTGGATTGCGTTTGCAGCCGTAAGGTTAACCATACAGTACAGCAGAAGTTAGACCTTCACATCGCACTGCGTGTCTGCACCACTTAGCTTTACGTTAAAGAACATTCTCAGAAGAGAACAACCAACGTCCTGCAATCTTTGTGTTCAACTCATCATTTATCATTGGTTAACCGTGTTTTTCTTTCTGATTATTGATCATATTTTACAAGTAGATATTAATTATCAACGATGCTCGTCTTTTAGTTTCAAATAACATTAAAATAAATCTTGAGAGGATCTTCCATTTCTGCTGAACTCATTATTTTTGTAAACACGTGACGTATAGAACCCATTAACTGCTACTTCATGTTCTTTATCATATAACTTAATTGCAATTGCGTAATATAATAGTGAATGTAGGTTATGATCAAGTTATGAATTTGGAATGATTAACTAAAGCTTAATACTATATCGAATATGTAATTCCTTGTTACAGTACACGGATCAACTACTGATATATATTATAATGAATGTGTAGTTCCTCGTTACATTAAATGGATCAATTACTGATATATAATAATGTGAATGTATAATTCCTTGTTACATTAAACGGATTAACTAGTGATAATTAAAGTAGTAGTGTGTAATTATACTCGCATGCTGCACTAAACGGACTATCAGATGTCACATTGTAATGTAATTTATAATATTTTTGCTGCATTTTCTCAGAATATACTACGCAGTAAGAGTTCAACTGATGTTACGTAATGGTAATTCCATACTGATGTTACGTAATGACAATACCATAATGATGTTACATTATGGTAATACCATACTGATGTTACGTAATGTTGGAGACACTATGTGATCTCTATCGTAGGTCAGCAATAGCATGTTACACAATAATTGATCTGTAATATCGAAGTTGTCTTACTGGAGAAATAAAATCGAGGACGATTTGGTGTATATCGAACTTCAAGACATTCTAGTTAACATGACGTCATTTACTTAGGTTTCTTTTTCTTATTTAGCTTACATATTTCCTGTCGCAGTTTGTTTTTACAAGTAATGACAGTTTACGCATCATTTACATTCACTTACAGCTACCAGTTTTATTTTGTTATTTCTTTTGATGGGGTGGGGTGCTTTTTGCTTTTTTTGCTTTTTGCTTTTGCCTTTTGCCTTTGTTCAATGTTCATTCTATAATCTATGGAATTTAAAGCCAACTGTTAACATAATAATCTTTGGTATGCTTAACGATGACGTGTATATTACGTAATATGATAATTACATAACATTAATAGTTTGTGCTTAATCAGTTAAGTTAAAGATAATGATCGGCTTTCTATTCTACTCTCCTTTATCTTATCACTACGCGAGCTAGACATTTATATTCATGAATACTTTAGTTATGTATATTCCCTTAAGTTACATTACAGCCGATAAAAGACAATCCAGTGACGTGCCTGTTACGTCATTCAATAATAATTCGAACAAGATACTGACAATCTGAACAGTTTGTGTATTGAAGCTTGAAATCAATGATCGTTCTTCTATATATGGAAGGTATCGTAGTGTACTCATGGTTGAGACCAATAGTAGTTCAACAATTCAATCGAAACATTTGATCATAGGTTTTATAATAACAAATTATTTCAGAATATTTTACACAATGTAAGAATTTCATGAAAATATCGTTGTTTTGTCGTTACCACGTCTTTGCAGTTTCTTATGTTTGGCTTTAATTGCCCAAGCTTTAAGACTCTTGCAAGCAAACAAACGGTCCTTTCATGGTATTCCTTCGTTGTGCACATATTATTGTAACCATTTCTGGGGTAATCTTCCACTAGCAAATTGCTAAGAAAGGAAAATTTAAAATTAACTCTAAATCTCCTTTCATGAAAAGTTGTTTACTTTGTACATATTATATCCGATATAACACATTGTTGATAAATGTTTCCGTAATTTGCGATCTTTCTATTGTTCTTTCTTTATTCCCTTTTGGTTATTTTTTGCTTTCTTTTACCGTTTTTACCATTGATTGTGATTAAACAAAGGTAATGAGAGATCTGTTTGTATAATGAACATAGGTAATGTGAAAGAATATAGTTTTTCATATATATATAGTTGGTTAGCCATACAGTACGTATTTGATTAGCTGTTACACGTGATTAACTTGGAAAAGTCAATATTTGCTAATCGTTCCGTCATCCTACTAGAGAGTATTTACACGGACCTTTCACTATGTTTCGTTGTTTTCGTTTCAAAACACCTTACATTGTACCTGTCATACATTACAACATGTTCGCGTTTTGTCCAAAAAAATAAATAAACCCATATTTAGTTTGTTGCAGTCTGGTATCCATTTTGTAACTTAATTGTACCAAATTCATATGTAACTTGTGACTACAAAAACCATCAGAGATTAGTTTGATTTTACAATTTTTACTTTAATTTTTTATTGTATGAATTGTATGGTGATTTGAAAGGCCAAGATGTAGACCTACTGTGTCAGTACAGCACGACATCAGAATAAATATTGTATATTGTTCTCGAGTTTCAGACTTTCAGGAAGTTGTCGAGTTGTTGCTTTGCAATAAACTTGACAACACATCAAACATTTGACTTTGTCGAGTTGATAAGTCACGCTAACCTGTAAAATCTTGAATAAAGAAATGTCAAAACTACGTTAATTTAGACTTACATTCACATGACGCCTTGACAAAGAATATCAAATTGTTTGAATGTCGTGTTATATACTAAAGCAGTAAGTCTATAGCTTGTTTGTCCCTTCAGAACCGCCGTGAAATCGCGATATCGACTAAAATAAAAAAAAATAAAAAATAGATCAAAGATTCTGTGGTCCGTTTCCTTTCTTCGTCTGCTTACTAAAGTCTACTGCAGTGTTAGTGTTAGCACATGCTCTAACTTAAAGATATTTGTAATGACAACCAAAATATTTTTTCCCAAGCTTGGAGTTATCCTTAAAGGTTCTGTTAAGTCTATAAGTCTACACACAAAACGTCAATGTCTTTGTAGCCAAGTGTCTTCAATATGGTTACGTGGAGCAGGTTTCTGCGATTATTTCCTAAGTTTTATCCTCGGTAATTGTTTCATGAAAGTATAGATCCTTGATTTGAGGATGCATACCATTTGTATTGTGTGGCCCTATATACATATCTTCATGAGCACTCCGGATTGTTTGGTGTTCAATGTATATGCAAGCACACATGAATATGTGATGTAACAATTGAGATTGTTGTGGTCATCTTCAACGTCATATTCCCTCAAACTGTAACCAGATGAATTTGTGTATTTGTTATCTGGATTTGGAGGTTAATTACGACCAGTGCAAAAGGACAATATGTTACAGTTTCAATGTACAATCAACCTAGCTTATTTTGTAAACATAACCCGGTAAAATTGTTTCAAACAACAACCTTTCAAGAAATGATGAGGATAAAAGACTGTTCCCCTTTTGCATTCAAATGACCTATGATAGAGTTTTGTTTGTAAACCTGTTTTGTGGTCTGCAGTAAAAGAGAAATATCGTCTCGTTAACAGCATCCCAAGCAAGAGATAGTTTGGCAGATTGATACAAAGTTCAATGATGGGGTTATGATTCTTCATCAATAAACTTTTTGAGTGTTTGAATAGTGATAATAATCGGTAATAATAAAAAGGTGTAATTATAATAAAGTGTAATAATAGTAAAGTGTTTAACCACTGATCATAATCATTAAATTAAGAAACAAATCAAACAGAACACACATCAAAGTTCAAAAAACGTAAGCTTTTCTCCATTTATACGATGGGGAGTATAGATATTTTTGTTCGAGAAAATTTGACTGTAATGAATCACCAATTGATGGTGAATGGCTTGTTGTTCTGCTTCAGCTGCCAGATGTGCTTCGGGAGTTCCGTTGCGTTTTGGTGTTTTTTGGTGGTTGAATGACATCTTGTGGTTGCCATATCTAAGCTTGAAAGGGGGTTCCGTTAGACCTATGTAAGTCTTGTAGTTGTCAGTGGTTTTCACTTCGGCCTTGTATATGATGTTTGATGCCTGGCAGTTTCCATTTAGTGGGCAAGTGTCCTTTTGTCGGCAGTTGCAAGCTTCCTTTTGTTACGTTGTGTGAGTGGTTGCTATGCGTTTGCTTATCATTAACATACACTTCCCGAAGACATCGAAACAAGATATTCCACAGAAACACCGTGAAAGTCAGTTACAGCTGCTATAGGTTATAGTGGTAATGTAGCCGTCACACCCAATTGAAGCTGCCGCATTTTTCGAGAATTTCATTTAAAACCCAGAAATACACGTCACAAAGAGAAATTACCTCCATGATAAGATTTATTTTTAGTAGAACATTCAATAAACAATACAAATATGTATACATTGATCAAAGTGACAATTTTTGGAAAATGTTTGCATTCTGTAAATAGTTTTTTTGGGCGGGAAGTTTTATTTTAATTGCATTAATAGGGGCATTCTTCCAGTTTGATCGAACGACGAGGCTTCCTTTTTCGTTTCTTTGGTTGACTGGCCTGGAAAGCTTGATCGGCTCTCTTTTTCGCTTCTATCTCATCCGCAAGACGACAGGCCCTCTCCCATCTTAGTTTGTACTCTGGTGTATCTTCCCTCACCAGTATGGTCCTAATGAAGATGAGAAATACACATATACTTGATATTAATAAGGAGGACAATAATGCGCATACTCATTCGCAATCATTTCATACTAGAATCAACGGAATTGTGAAGGAATTTGATAAAGTGTCAAGTGATGCATTCAAAATTGGATATAACTAAATAAGTCAATTGTCCAGTAATGGTTTTTACCACAGACTGAACTGAATATATTCACTTTATAGTTTTCGTTCTCAATTTAACTCACGTGTACTTGGGCATAGTCTTGTCAAAGGTTGATTTGTAACCAAAGTTTATCTCGTTAGTAGCAAACATTTCGTTGACTTCCCAGCCTTCATTCTGTTTGGGATATAAAAAAACGTATGTTTTAAAAGGTTTTAAAGGGGTTTAAAGGGTTTCTCTGGGCAGAAGGTTGAGTCCTGATATGTTATAGTCCAAAAATCTTTATTGTCAGTCCGCTAAATCATAAAATATATCGTATGAGGCCGGAAATGTATATGGTCTCCTAATGGTTTGTGTATTAAACTACATAATCCAGTCACTTTGATCGATGAACCTTAGTCGTTTAGTAGGTCGTTTCTCGAAATTTTCAATGTGCTTTACAAATACAACATATACTGAGAGCAAATATTCCTTTTAAAGTTTTACATCATTTCCAAATTGGTGCTTAAAGTTATCTTTTAAGAAATGACGGTCACCCAAGATTGAGCCTGCATGAGCACGAAAAGCAAATAACTTGATTTACTCTCAAACCCTTTCAGTGGCGTAGGAAGCAATCGAACTTGAAGTGAGATTAACAAACAGAAAAAAAAACATGTGGTGTCTGTGGTCTTCATAGGCCTTAAAGAAAAGTTAAATGCTACTGTGGCCTATATCGGACTGTGACAATTCCGAATATTTGGTTTCGAGAACCAGTTTATTAAAGTTTGAGAGTGGATAAATTAAACCTACAAACTTGAAAATTAGAAATTAGAACAATGGAAGTTCAGATTCTGCACAATGCAAAATGGTTAGAAGAAACAAACAATCGTATTCACGGGCTTCTTATTTTGTTTACATGTAACTATGTTTGTGTACCTGATCTAAATTCAGACCGTGGTCAGTTATGTCACTAAGCTCCTCCCACTTGACAAGGTATCGCGGTCTCATTGGTTCCAGGAATGGCCGCTTGGCAAAGTCTTCATCGTACAGGAACGCGGCTGCATGTGACGACAAAATATATACCATAACCTAAGAATGGTCTTTCAACTTATTATCATGATGAGGTATACCTGAAGATTATAACTGAGGCAAAACCAACTTCTTGTACCCCTTCCGCCCTCCCCTCCCTACCCCTCCAAAAAAAAAGGTCGACCTCGATTTTCCCAACAAAAAAAAAGCTTTAGTACAAACAATGAAAAGCCAAATATAAAGAAAAAAACAAGGAGTTGACATTGAGCTCCGGGGAATCCCTGGATTACAACCGTTTGAAGATAGTGGCGCCCTACATGAATGCTGTGTCTCTGACCGGGCGTACGATTCCGGGTATGGTTCGTCTTTGCATTACCTTGCGCAGGGATATATGTACCATACATTAGGCCAATATATAATGCGATAAAAAGGCCTTATCATAACACCGAGTTAAATTCCCTTGATTTAACAAGCCTAAATCTAATTTTTCGAACACCATTGAAGTCGATTAACCAGTAATTAACACTTTGTTGGGACTGTAGTGATACGATTAAGTATATTGAAGACAACAAGATCATTTTTTTAATTCTCCAAAAACGAATGTAACGCTTCTATAAAAGTTCACATGCCTAAAACTACGTGCCTAGCACTATTCAACATGTACATGCCAGAGCCGTATGTATACATACGGATCTTGTACATGCGTACCACTGGCCCCCTTGTTACTCAACGACAGTTTCCTTTGAACTAAACTTTTACATGGGTGTCTATTTTCGACTGCAAATGAACTATTAACCTTATGTTTCCTTTTATTATGTTTCTCAAAGGTTAGTACTGCACCCCCGTTGGCCTAACGATAACACCAGCCCTGTATAATTAAAAGGTATATATCTAAGGAAGATGTAATTTTATGAATTAAGGAAACACATTTCCTTCAAATATGTTCCTCGCGAACAAGGTCATTTCCTATTAAATTTTGCTAGCGAAATATGGATAATTGCGTGCGGAGTCTCGTAAAGTAGCTGCCATTGGTCGGCTTTACGGTGGTGTACTGTAATGGAAGCCTTATTTGATCATGTTTACAGGTCATAAACGTGATCATTAGCCATAAAGTCCCACCCAACATACACCTCGATCAGTCCCACTGCTCACGACTACCGATATTACCACCGTAATTTGGAGAAACTTTTATGTATGAGTTAACATATCTATATGTGTTATACAAACATGACAAGGTTATAGTTACCACGAATAACTGCTTCTTCGCGTTTCTCATTGTACAGGAAGGTTGCTGCATGTGAGGGAAAGAAACATAAACATGACTATAAGAATGGTCTCTCAGCTAAGTATCCCAGTGAGTTGACGTAATATATTTACATGTGTTATATACATGTACAAGACAGTGGACACCATAATATTATAGTTACCGCCAATATCTGCTACTTAGCGTTTCTCATCGTACAGGAAGGTTGCTGCGTGTGAGGAAAAAAAACATAACTTGACTAACACTGGTCTCTCAGACTATTTTCCCAGTCAGATGACCGTATGATATTTAAATGTGTAATACATGTATACAAAACACTAGAATATTATAGTTACCGTGAATATCTGCTTCTTCGCGTTTCTCGTTGTACAGGAAGGTTGCTGCATATGAGAATAAAAACATAACATGACTAAGAATGGTCCATAACTTATTATCACAGTGGGGCAAACGGTATAATATTTACATGTTTGATACATGTAAAACATACGATCATATTATATTTACCAGGAATATCTGCTTCTTCGCGTTTCTCATAGTACAGGAAGGTTGCTGCATGTGAGAACAAATCATAACATGAGCAAGAATGGTTTTTCAGCCTATGATCACAGTGAGCTAAACGTATATTATTTACATGTGTTATAGCCTACATGTACAAGACACGATCATATTATAGTTACCGTGGATATCTGCTTTTTCTTGTTTCTCATCGTATCCTTCGTGGGGTTTGCTCAGTTCAATGGCGGCAGTCGGTTGTTCTTTCCAGCTAAACATTATTGAGATAAACCATGAACAAAATTAGGAGTATTGACGAGACGGATAAATGTGTCATGTTGCAGAGAAGGGCGATAGGGAATTACATAATATAAATAATTACGACAGGACGAAGCCATTTCAAATGTTCACATGTTTAATATCGATACCGGCCGACTAGTGCAACCTGCGGCGATGGTACCTTGAAACAGACCATCGCACCATCATGGGATCCCCTTACTCTCCAAACGACATGAACTAATTTATAATAGTTGCGTTAAACTCATGGTTGCCTGCAATATTAACAGAGAGATGTGTATTGAGATGGGGCAACCGACCAAGCATCGTCAAAACCGTAACTAAGGAGACCTCAGAGTTTCGAGCAGATCTTACATGATATAATCAGTTTTGTTAACCTATTATAGTATAAATAATACCATCATACTCACCGACTCCAGTTTGTTAGTCTCGGAATGCTGAAAATAGCATCTTCAACGATAACATAGAGCAAGGGCAAGGCTATGACTAATATATCATAAAGCAGTATCATGGTTTTAACTTTCTAGACTTCGAGATGAAGAAATACAACCAGACCGCTGCATGTGACACTCTGAAGCGAGCATCTTCTGTATGTGCACCTTTGTTTGTACAAAAAACGTATGGTTTCATCTGTGACGCAATATAGTCATACCTAGCCTATAGTGGAGTGCACGCGCGCATTTGTTTCATGTGTGTATGTTTTGGTAAGCAGGGATATGCTACTGCGTCAAATACCGCGTTGTAACACTATCACTGGGTTTTTGTTCTAAGGTTGCGCACAAAGATCATATTTTATCCATATTTTTCCTTGTAAATACTATGCTTGGAAAGTGCGCGTGATGCGCGCTTTTTTTCCACGTGTGTATGCATGTTGACAGGGAATACTGCGTTGTGACCATATCACATTGGTTCGTGTTATACACGGTTGCTGACAAAGATAATGATTTATTAGTCACATAAATATCGCGTAGCTTAGATGCATGCATTCTACAAAGATGACATTCACGCTAGCTTCTGCGCAAACTTCCAGGTCGGTAACGTTATAAATGGGCATTGCCTATTTGCGGTATTTCATTACGTCTAGTTACGTACTGGGTGCGCTACAGAGGTACATCGCAAAGTAGGTCTTACATCTAAATTTTAAGGGTATTGAATTTGATGAAGAAGGAAGGGATCTGGTGTGGGGGGGGGTGGGGGAGATAGTTGGGGCAGGCGAAACCATCGCCATCTTCATCGCCTTCGCCATCTTCATTATCATCTACATATTCATCCGGAATGAAAGTAGGTTATCATCATATACGGCAGGCCATGTCGATTAGTGATATTAATAATATTAGTAATTATATAGCGTTCAAAGGTCTATGTCTACTCTGTTCTCGCATGCATATCATACACTATGTAGCTATGTCATTAGAGAGAAATCCACGTTGAGGAACGAAATTGTGACTTCTTATATATGCTGTTGTCTATGCATATTGATAGCCACAGATCCATCGCCATCTCATCGCCATCTTTATTATCATCTATCTATATTATCTCCTTCGAAACGGAATTGAGCTGTCAATGAAAAGCTAGCCGTCGCTAGAGATGTCGCTAGAGATAATAAATAACATCTCACATATCGACCTATATACATATTCATCCGGAATAAAAGTAGGTTATGATCATATACGGCAGGCCATATCGATTAGTGATATTATTAATAATAGTAATTATATTGCTTTCAAAAGGTCTGTGTCTATTTTGTTCTCGCATGTATATATATATCATGCAATAAGTAGCTATGTCATTAGAGAGAAAAGCTACGTTTAGGACCGAAATTGTGACTTCTTATATATGTTGTTGCCCATACATATTGGTAGCCACAGATCGGACAGGCCTCACGATAAGGGTGATGTGGACAAGGAGGGCATGAGTTCATTCATCTCAAGGTCCCTGGTGTGCCCTGAAAAACATGAAGGGACACGAAATATAATGGAAGGGACCGAAAATAAAGATGGAGTGAGAATAGTGCGCTTTGTTTTCATAACACACTTAGGGAAACTTTAGGGTGTAATTCAACATTTTCCTGGTGCCATGGTTGTCTCAGAGCACTCCGAGTCGGACCAGGTTATATATCCGTTTTAGATACAGGATTACAGCACGCTGACAACGTTTCTCTTGCTTAGACGCTATATAGTAATGTATGCTATCTTACATTGGTATTCATATAAATACTTCAGTTAGGTATAGTGAATCTATATGTGAACGTAATCCTTTAACTGATTCACCTTACATTTAATTACACATATGTTGCTTTTAGATTAACATCGTACATACGCTCATGTGACCACAGTAGTAACATGCGCGCATTGGAGGTCTTAATAACAGAGTCAATTTCACTAGTTCACCATTGAAATATCGGTCATTGGGTCCTTTTTTTTGTCATCTCATTTATTCACGATTTTTATATATGTATATGGTACATCGATTATATTAAGAGTTCCGATAACAACATAGGTATGTCATCTGAATGATACAAAGGAATTATTTACATAACGCGAAAATTGAATCTGAAATGAGAATTTCTTCTTCTCTTCTTATACCGAAATATACATATACACATCCAGAAAAACAAACCTTCAGTGAATACAAAACTCACGCATACATACACGCAAAAATGTACATACAAATACATATACCCACACACACATACATACATACACATACAAGTACACACACACACATGCATGCACACACGAACGTACGTACATAAACACCCATACACATATATAGCAATGCACAGTGAGGAATAAAACAACGAAAAACATCAGAGATTGTCTATGCTACTACATAAATGTAACAGTAAGATAGATGATAAGCAGAGGTTAAGTCAAGAGTCGCAAAGTTCATAAATTGAATGAGAAAAACAAGTCCTTAATGCCATGTATTTTCTACGAGCAGAGCTAGTAGAGTTTCGCTTCGAAGCAATGTGCTTTTTAACGTTAAGAATGAATTTCATTTTATAGAAGAAATTTTAGCAGTCAGGCTTAAAATTGTTTTGTTTACAATTGAAGATGATATGAAGGATAACAAAATTCAATGGGTCGTAACCTGTTACCAGCTTACCGAAGAAAAAATCTTTTTTGAGCAGATAAACTGTCTACCCAAAAAATTATGTTCGCAATCTAAAAGGAAATTAGACGTCACATGACAGGACCAGAATAAATGTTCAATAGTTTCCTCTTTAATATTGCAAAATGTACATAGCGGGGAAGCCACTTTTTCATTAAATTAAAAAGCCAATTGGTCCTAAGATGCGGTGTAAGAACCTAAATTGGAAATATTGTATTTTTGCTCAGAAAGCGTACGGAAAGGCACTTTAAATATAACTAACCAATCGTCCTGAGAGAAGTCAAAAGTAACGCTCCATTTAGAGCAGGCTTTTGGCGAGAGGGAAATACAGTCTATAAGGCGAGGATAGACTACTTGTGACAATTTAGAAATGCTAAACATAAGATTGACAAGGGGATCTTGCTGTACCTCGACACCGTTTTCTAAACTGACGGCATCCTTCCAGCTTCTAGGAATTGCAGAAATAATTCCATGAAAACAAGTAAAAGGATACCTGAAGATCTCAAATTTGGTAAGAAAAGCATTTAAAGACAATTGCTTCCCATCTGGCAAACATATATCCTTAACCAACAGTAAAACGGCGACGTGAAGTTTTTTGTCATAAACAATGGTATTATCAATTCGTATAAAATGATTATTTCAAAGGATTTGATCTCCAAAGTGATCCGACGGTTTCTTGAATGTAACTTTACTCCAAGTCATGCACATTTGCTTAATGAAGATATTTTTGATGTAGGAAATATCCTCGACATGAAAATTACATTTAAAAAGCAACTCTTTTTGAACGGCGAAAGAGAGGAATCAAAAGAGAGCTTCCAATACCAAGTGTTGGCATTATTACAGTAACGCTTGACCCAATTGGTTTTAAGAGCTTCAACAAAGCTGTGAACATGTATTATGTTTAAAACTCCCTTTTCAATTGGGTTATACATAGTAAGTCTCTTAACTTTGTCAGGATTCCCGTTCCAAATGAAGTATAAAATAATACTTTAATTTTATTAATTCAATCTTTTGGGGGTCTAGGCAGAACCTGAAAAAATGAAGACGAGTTGGCTGATTGCAAAAGACTTCACTATTATTGTGTTTCTGTGAAATCACGCCCATTCCAAACTCTAAGCTGGTGTTTCAGCCTAGCTGGTGTTTCAGCCTAGATAGCTTCTGCTCATAGTGTAAGGGAAAGAGATCGTCACCATTGTGAATAAAGTTGATACCGAAATACCTGATTAGAGCGTTAGTAATCAAAATATTGAATTTACTGACATGAGCTTGATTATTTGAAATGAAAGGACACAGGGGGAAGAAACTGGGATTTGCTGATATTAATGTTAAGACCTGGTGCACCTTAACAGTGCTGTTGCAGGTACCGTCTAAGAAGAAAGTGGTGTCGTCGGCATACTGCAGTACTTTAATTTTCCGGCCAAATATGTTTATCCCCTTGATTGTGTTGTCACAAATAAGTTTTCTAGCTAACATATCCGCACATAGAATACAGAGGTACGGGCTAAGCCGCTAAGGGGACAACTTTGCCTTACTCCACTCTGAATAGGAAAGAAACCTGTCGAATGACAATTATTTAGAACACAGTCAGGAAGAACTACCAGTGCAGAGTGTTTTGATCCACCGTCTAAATCTGTTCCCAAAGTTGAAATAAATAAAAGTGTGGTCAATAAAATCCCAATCGATACAATCAAAAGCTTTATCAAAATCAATATAGAACAGAAGACCCGAAATGTTATTTGTGGCAGTGTGATTGATCAGGTCCAGCACAAAACGAATGTTTACCCCAATAAGCTTATTTTTGATAAAACCAGTCTGATGATCCCCAACAGTATTTTCGACGACCCGTTTTAACCGGATAGCCAATGGTTCGACTCCTATCTTGTAGTAAGTTTTAAGGAGGCTGATATGTCTATAGTTAGCTATAACCTTATGGTCATTATCCGATTCAGGAATTAGAGTAATGACCTCTCTATTTTGCTCAGAGGAAAATGAATGATGGTCAAAACCAAAATTCAAGGAATCGACAGCAAGCTGACCAAGAAGAGACCAAAAATGTATATAAAACTCAGTAGAGAGACCATCACTACCGGGAGATTTACCGTTAGGCATTAAGCTTAAGGCTCTGTGACATTTATCCAAAGTAATGGGCCCGTCGCAAGCACTGGGGTCCGATTCCTCAGAGTGAAAGTCAGGCAAATCTCTAATAAACTATGAAGGATAACATTGTGAATGAGAGTATAAAGTACTATAAAACAAACGTATTTCACGAAGAATTTCTCCACTGTTGGTGATGACATTGCCCCGTTCAAATTTAAGCTAAAATGTTGTTATTTGCCTTGTTGCGCCTTTTTAAATTCAGAAA
This sequence comes from Apostichopus parvimensis, assembly GCA_000934455.1. Lineage (NCBI taxonomy): Eukaryota > Metazoa > Echinodermata > Holothuroidea > Aspidochirotida > Stichopodidae > Apostichopus > Apostichopus parvimensis. Next base: position 93,962 of record KN882286.1, read on the forward strand.
ATATTTAGTGCTTTTTTCACCAGCCTCAACCCAGCGAGCTCTCGACCGAACAATAATGCCATGAAGCTTGTCATGGTGCAAACCTTTTAATTTATTACGGGCATTATCTAAACTTTGACGAATGGCATCGGATTCCAGATTGGAGATACTGCGTAATATTTCGTTTTCGCTTTGACGTGTGCTTTTAGCTTTTTTGTTTGGTAAATTTAATAGTTTTAGAGCGAATGACATATCTGAGATTCTCCCATTTTGCGGAAGGGCTTAGAGAACGTGTGTTGCGAGTAACAGTAGTAACAAGATTTTGGATTAGGTCGTTATACGCAGAATCAGCTAAAAGAGAGTTGTTAAACTTCCAATACCCTGGATCTCTTTTATCTTCATGATTTCGAATCGATAAAACCACCATAAAGTGGTCAGATTGAAGAGGAGGCTGAAATTTTGACGATTTTACCAACAAAACTACGAGATATAAGGAAAATATCTAATCTGCAATGAATATCGTCAATGTTAGAATGCCAGCTGAAATATTTTAAGAGAAGGTTTCTCTCTCTCCAGATATCGACCAGGCTGTAAGTATCCATGAGAGCTAGACATTCATCACGGGCTTTAAAGTTGTTCTAAGGTCACCACCGAGTTTATAAATGGAAAGATTATATACAAAGCTGAAATCCCTACTTCAAATGATAGTATTAGTATTGAACGAATTTAAGTTACGAGAAACGTCATTGTACAAAGCAGGATTATCTTGGTTAGGGCCATAGGTACAGACAATGGTAAAGAGCCCATGATTGTAGTTAAAGTCAACAATAATGCATCTACCATTACTCTGCCTTAAGCCCCTGACATTACAGGAGCAACTCTTAATATCAGCTAGGGCATGAAGTTGTACTTACGACGAAAAGCAGAATTGAGATGGAAATAAGGTCCACAAATACACAAACACATAAAAACACAAAGAAAATCCAAGATATCTGTTATAAAAGAAGCAACGTGTCTAGGATCCACTTGGGTAAACAAAAGTCCCGTCGGTGGCTTGTTGTGGGGATGCATTTCAACGTTTGCATCCCAACATATTGGTGAAGTATAAATGTATAAATATAAATGGTGAATTTTTTCGGTGGCTGCCAGGAGAATCACCAATCAAGTTTGTACGGTTTTCCATCGCTTCCTCTCCAGAGGCCCCGGAGAATCTTAGTCTCACTCCATTGCGATAGAGGTGTTGTACCTTTGGCCCCCATTTCCCCTTTTAACGTAGGTCAGCTTGGGTGAGGTCGTCTGTAATGTAGTGATTTCGATTAGCAAGAGCCTGCTTGCCAGATCTGAGGATTGCGATTTTATCCTGGTAGAAGGATATTTTAACCAGTAGATGTCTGTCCTTCCCTGGTATGGCTTTACCGTCTCGATGTGCCCGTTCAATTTCTCACGGCTTGACTCCTACTTCCCCGAAAACCTTGGTATTAATGCAGTCTTCTTTAGGTGACGTTTTTATGACGACGATTCTGATGTTGCTCCTTCAAGAGAAACGTTCCTGCTTGTTTAACAGGGTGGCATGGATGGTTTGGGTTTCTTCTAGGTGTGTTACTCTTTTTTCAAGCGAGCTGCACTGTCTCTTTAATGCGGCATTTTCCACTCTAAGGTCTAAAATTGCTTTGTTGAAGCCTTCTTGCAAGGATGTTATTTTTTGTAGGAGGGTACTGCGTAGACGGCCAATGCTTGAGTTAGCGTCTCTCACTACGTTGAGCCCCTCTGCGTCTGAGTCTGTGTCTTCATGCCTAGATGTGGTTAGGCTGGAGCTTAGGCTAGGTTGTGTAGCCGCCTCTTGCCCAGGCTTGACTTGGGGCGTCCAGCAGGCATTTTGCAGGAGCTTAAAATTATATAAAATCTCGCTGAAAGGCTTACTATTTCCTTGTCCACAGGTCTTTTATTTCATCTCATTTATTAACGATTATTAATCATGTACATGGTACATCGATTATATTTAGAGTTCCGATAGCAACATAAGTATGTCATCTGAATAATACAAAGGAATTATTTACATAACGCGAAAATTGATTCTGAATTGAGTATTTCTTCTTCTCCTCTTATTCCGAAATATATATGTACACATCCAGAAAAACTAACCTTCAGTGAATACTAAACTTACGCTTACACACGCGCAAACAAAGTACATATACATACACATAAAAATACCCCCCCCCCCACACACACACCTACATACACATACAAATACAGAGACACACATGCATACAAACACGTACGTACGAACATAAAACACCCATGCACACACAAGTAAAACAACGCAAAGTGAGGAATAAAAAAGCGAAAAACATGTTAATGTTTCTCTAAACAAAGTATTTAAGTATTACCATTCTCTGATTTTGATTTGTGTAAATTGATAGGCCTAAGGGTAAATGAGAAGCAAAATCTTCATAAGCAAAAATGACCCATGTTTGTTTAAACACAATACATAGCTATGGAAATGTCGACTGCAACCAATAGTGCGCAAAACCGTCAAAACAAAATACACTTGACCACCTTTGATGAAGATTGCATCTATTTTGCCAAATTCATTCAACCTATTTTCTCTTGCCTCTAGAACCACGCAACAACCTTTTTCATACAATGAATTGTGTAATTTTATTTGTTATTTTATTTATTCGCATTTTTATCTAGGGTTGCGTATTCAGCAAAAGCTGGTTTCCAATAAAGCCCTGCTTTTTACATTAAACGTTATACATAAAAAGTAAAACATAGCAATACAAAAACAATTAAATGTACAGATACAAAACAATTAAAGCTGTAAAGTGGAGACAACTACAAAATAGATAAAAATGGAAATAAAAGAATTATCAAAAATATAAGAATAATCTAAAATATAGAATTACCAAAAAAAATAGAAATTATTTAAAAAATAAGAATTAGCAAAAGGTGTCAAATATTTAAAAAGATAAAACAGAATAAGATCATAACACAAGCTAAATAATGAGAGATTAAAAGTTATATGAGACTGAATGAAATAAAGAAAAACAGTATAAGAAATCATTATAGTACATATTAGCATAGGGTAAGACTAATGTCATTTTAAACAGCATCGAGACGTTTTAATTTGCTTTTGAAATGGCAAGACTTTTTTATTTCTGTATTTCAGCCGGTAGCATATTCCAGAGTTTTGCTCCCGTGTAGGAAAAGGACTTTTTGTACGCTTCCGTTTTACATAAAGGGACAATGATAGAGTTCTCAGAGTATCTTGTATGGTATGCATGGTTTACGAGGTTTTTAATCGACTTTGAGAGATACTCTGGCGTAAGATCATTCAAACATTTAAGCATCATTATGCGCTTTTGATTTTTGTACAAATCATATAAAGAGTCCCAATTCAGTGATTTCAATAGATCTTGTGTTCGGATATCATATGACGAACCAGTTATAATACGAGCACACCTGCCATGTAATTTACATAATTTCTGCATATCAGTTACGTTATGTTCAGACCATACAGTGGATACATATAAAAAAAATGTGGTAGAATCATGCTATTGTATATAATATCAAGTTGATCTAAAGAAAGGAATGATTTATTTTTTGCGTAAGAAACCTAACAGTCTGGAGACTTTACTGCAAATCTGCTCTACATGATTGTGAAAACTTAAATAACTATCTATATAGACACCGACACATTTCGCATTCTCTACATTTTCAATACTTATCAAGATCTCTTGTTCTGCGTTGTCTACTTGAAATGAGCATGACTTAAGTTTTATCTACGTTCAGAGCAAGGTTATTCGTTTTAAACCAATTACATATTGCTTTCAGACAATTATTTAATTTAAAATTTTCACATGTTTTGCACAAGTTTCCATGAACAAAATAAATGCAGCAACTGTGTAGCTATTTGTTTTATTTCTAAGTGGGTTCAACACACCAAAATCATCATAATTAAAATTAACCTGGAATGCACGTGGCTCCAAAGGGAATAGGAGATGATTTTGAAATGCCTCACCATCACATTATCCCTCATATCTCTTGCCCCCATGTCTAGAATGGGACTTCAGAACTTCTGCTAATATTTCATCATGACTTAAAAGACTTTTCAGAGTATCAAGCAATGGTACATATATGAATATATCATCTTTCCCACAGGTGGAACCTAGCACATATTCAACTGGCTAACTAAAAAAAAATGCTCCTTATAAAAAGTTGTCTGTTTATAGTCTGAGGCCAACTTTTCAAAGATGTTATTTTTCTTTTCAAACTTTTTATTGATAAAAATAAAGATATCACAATTTTTTGCCACTGTGAACCAGAAGCTGAAAGTTTTTTCTTTGATCTCTGTGCTATCATCCCTTGAACTGTTATAGATGAGTTCAGATAGCTCTAATATTATGCTATTTGTAACAGTAAGTGGTAGTTTATGCTTCTCTTTCATGCCTAAGATGAAAAGAGCAAAGTCAATTCCCGTGGATCTTGCACCGGTTTCTCTGGTGTGTGATACGTCACCCAGAGCAGCAGCATCGATAGCACTTATTCCACTTGATTCTGCAAGACTATTTCTATGTGATTTGAGAGTCACACCAACAACTTCTAAACCAATGTTTCCGTCACTAGAATTGTGCCTATTTCAGTATCATCATGCCCGACAGAGTTATTGTTATGCCTTGTGTTAACATCGAACAATCTTTCATGAAATTTCCGCAGATGGGAATAAAACGTGCTGAACACCCGATATTTTCTTTCACAACCATATATTCCACATATTATGGAGAAGTTGGGTTCAATACTATGTGAGAATCTTATGTGATGTAACAACTTTTTGAAAGTACTAGTCCTGAAAGTTTTAAATATTGAACAATTTTGAAACTGTAAGGATGCCATAAGGCCTAATCTAACATAACCTTGGCTAGGCCTAAATAGGATGGCTTGGCATAAGTACTGGACAAACATCACAGTCACAGAATTAATGCACACTCAGTCATAAAAGTTCAGTCATGGCCTGCGCTGGCTAGGCCTAATAAACTTGCTACAATGGTAGGCCACAGCGCGCATTGTACTAGTCGCTGTTACTTGTAAGGCATAGTCTAGGCTGAATTATAAGTCTTCAAGTCTTATATAGGCGATTAAGTAGCAGAACAGTTTGGCTAGCATAGCCTAGCCATAACGTTGGAACTCTAAACTTAGAGAATTTAGACGAAGGTATGCACTATGCTTAGCAGTTATTTACTCTGTACTTTTCTAAACCAAACAACTCTTTCAAAAGCTTTTCGTCAACTTACACTTGTGACATGTTGCTTTAGATTCATATAATAATACTAGCAGCCGTTGAAGGTGAAGTGCAGTCGTGTCAAGTCTCGTCACATGTGACGGCGAAGCGCTTCTGCGGGAACAAAATATGGAATACTCGTTATAGTCGCCCAGCAGTGCAGTGATGTCAGTATACTGTAGGCCTATATACTGTACTGTACTTAGGTCTAAGGCATTGTGTTAGCGCCTAGCGCGCGAACGACCATCCTTTGTGAAAGTTAACTTTTCATTGGCTTAGAGTTTGAATCTTTCATTTGATATCATTTGGGATTCTTTCTAATTTCGCAGATATGCACCAATTTTCTTGAATATCAACTTTGATTCTTTTACATATTAACCAATATTTATTACCATAGCCACATTCTTGAAAGGCTGTATTCAGTGGATTAATGTAATGTCGTGTTTTAGGAAATTTGTTTTTAACCAATAAAAAGTAAGAGCACTTCTGAGACGTATAGTC
>KN882286.1:133390-146070 GCA_000934455.1 Apostichopus parvimensis
ATACCATGTATGCCAATCAACCCATTATACATACCATGTATGCCAATCCACCCATTATATATACCATGTACTGTATGCCAATCCACCCCTTATACATACCATGTATGCCAATCCACCCATACCATGTATGCTAATCAACCCATTATACATACCATGTATGCCAATACACCCATTATATATACATACAATGTATGCTAATACACACATTATACATACCATGTATGCCAATCCACCCATTATATATACCATGTAATGTATGCCAATCCACCCCTTATACATACCATGTATGCCAATCCACCCATACCATGTATGCCAATCAACTCATTATACATACCATGTATGCCAATACACCCATTATATATACATACTATGTATGCCAATACATCCATTATACATACCATGTTTGCCGATCAACCCATTATACAGCATAACTACAATTCTCACATGCACATATTAGCACAACTTTTTTACACGTCATGCCACCTCGCCAACACCTCATCTCTACTGGAATGTCAGCGTTAGATACTACAACAGTGATAGACTGAAGACTTGAGTAGACATACATCTGAATTTAAAAACAAAAAAACATAAACAAAGAAACATAACAAACTCTACAAAAGGTATAAAGTCTGTTGCCATGACTATTATCTAACCTTTTCTAGCAGATTCTATGCTCTATTACTGTGCTATACAATCTTAACAATATAATATTTGTAATTATCAACTGTGTATGTTGTACTGCATATACATGTTATATCTTCATATACTGTACTTCCGAAATTTATTGTAAAATTAGTTTCTCAAAGTGATGGATCACCCCTTCCTTGATTTTTATCTTGATTTAGGTCCCCATGAATAATACATGGTTGCAACCCTGCTGTAACCTCTGTCTCGATTTGATTTTTGGGGGATGGGTGGGGGAGGGGCAGGGCATTTGCCTACACCCATGCTAGGGATGGGTCAATCATCATGATTATTACATTTGTGTAATACAACTTTAAATCTTGCCAATGTATACAACATTAAAAGTGTGCAGTTTAGAACAATTTCCTGTGAGCGATGACAAACGTTAAAGAGTAAAATGTTACTTAGGTCTATCTAGGATTGCAGTGAACATGGCATCTCATGGCTTCATGCATATTCGAAAGTTATTTAAAAGCTATCACTACTGGTAATACTAGATATATGGTGATGTAAGATCTAAAGATAGCAATTACTGATAGCAGATCCCGGGAGAATCCCTAATTCATTCGCTCTCATCTGATTTATTGTATTAATGGGTCAAAACAATACCAATATTACAGGTGGCAATGCACATATAACTTCTAAGACTTGATACTTCATAGTTTCTCAGTTTCAAACACATCCATAATCAGACCAAGATACATACTACAAAAACTTAGCTTGCCTGGCATGTGGGCAATCTTTAATTTCTAAAAAAGTCTTCTGATGAACTAATAATTTACGAATCTTTCAGTAACTGTCTCCACTTTAGAGAAATTTTCCATCAATACTACCATATACTTTATAGTAATTAATTTTATTAAATGTTATTACCTCTACACAATTAAACAAGTGGAATCTTAAAAAGTGCATTTGATGTTATTTATGAAACTAATTAGGCGAGCTGTCTTCACCTACATATGGCCTGTATATTTGATCAGAGGGTATCCAACACAAACCATTACCATTTCACAAACAGACTGTTGAGAAATTATTATGTGAAGACTCACAAGACTCTCATCCACAAAGAAAGTTATGTCAGCAGTGATGTGTTCTTACTTGACTTTCTTGGAAGAAATGTACCGAAGAAATGTTGATAACTGTATCACCTGGAGGCTAGAGAGAAAATACAAAATAACTCAACTTTCCATTCACTAGATTTATCAAGGTGAATATTCATCAGGTCTGTGATAATTTTTGTAACAGACATCAATGGCTTTCCTTGTGTCTTATTAATAAGTATATATGAATATTTATATAGCTGTATTCTCAGGGCAGCATATATAGTTTGTTCTATTTCTGTTTTTATTTTGGGGTTTGTTGAACTGACATACCTAACAGCACAGGACTAGTATCATTATTCAAAGCACCTTTGCCTTTATTTTAAAGCTGCTCTTTAGGAATATGTTTTGCATCTGAGATAATCAAAACATTTAGTTATTTACAACACTTTTAGTGTTAACTGATTAACTCCATGTTACCTCCCGAGAGTTTTGAAGCTCCACCACCTCCCCCCCCCCCAATATAAAACAACTTTTGACAATTGCTGGAATTTTTCTACCAAATCTTCCATTGTATTCCAACAGGAAATCAATGTAGAAAGCATGTGTGCTTTCTGGAAATATCTCTCTCTTAAATGGTAGTACTATAACTGAAGTGCAAATAACGTTCATCTCAGACAGAACACATTACAAGAATCCTTCAACACTATTGAACAATGGCTAAGAATGGAATTCTGAATTACTGTGGTTTACTCAGAGGAAATGCATAGGATCCAGAAACTACATGCATAGCTTGTATTACTGACTGACAACAATATATACACACATTACAGTAAACCAACCAAAGACTTCCACTTGTAATCCCTTAGTATATAGCTCATTGGCAAATAGCATAAAGACTAGATTATCTTCAGATTTAAATTTGACATCAAATATCTTGGGTTTTGGAATCACTGAGATGGGAAAGGTAGGAAAGGTTAGGATGGAAAAAGGAGAAATGGTTCCTATTACTCACTATACATTTTATTAAACAAAGACTTAATTGTGACATATAGCAAGTGGAAACACATAGGCTTCAGACAGTGTGTTCATAGTAACAACATTACTGATTCACTTGCTGAGGCAGTTACATTATATATAGTAACAAACTCACTTAACACATGTCTCCATTAAAATAGAATGATGGAGAAGTATGTCACATATTAATTTTTTTTATAAATGTCTTAGCCTTGGCAAATCTTGGGTTTATATCAAAAGGAAGTAATCTCCCGCAGGTACTCCTCTTACTGGGAGGAGCTTACAGGCTACCTTCAAGAAAACTAACCCTATTCAAATAGCATATTTTAGTCTTGGGATATCGAAGTTGATGATAATGCAAGTTTAGAAGGTATATCTAACGTAACTACTGGGCCAATGGAAGCCTTACTATGTACTGTGTACTATATGTTTGGTAAAATTTAACTACTTGTGACAATTCATTCTTTAGTTTGTAACTGAGATATAACAATAAGGATAGTCCTCCTCATAATATAAACCAGACTTCTAACATCGTATGGGTATGGGTCTTGTTTTGTTTTAAGTGACTCTATTTAATAGTAAGGGGACATGAACTTATGAACTAAATTTATTGTTCAAAAGCCTGTCATACATTTTACTGCCTATTTGCTGACTATTAATAAAGTGGACCCAGCTTATTAACATATACACCTCTTTGTGTACTTTTAGACATTGGTAAGCAATACAATGTATGGCATTCAGTGCTTGATATATGGTGTATGTATGTTATATTGAGGCCTTTATCTTCCCCTCTGGCCCTTAGGGAATTTGCTGATCAAGCAAGATTCAAAACAATTACCTTTCCCCCAGGATTAGGCAGTAACAAAGTCACGTTCTACCCAGACTCAAATCATATAACTACAACCCAGCTTACCAGTCCTGCTATACATTAATTATACACTTACCATTACCATCAGCATATTGTAAACCATTCTGTGCAAGATCCGCATCATGTGACCCCCAAAGATCGTCTAAAGACTGATTAATCCACATTTACCTCATGAGGAGGTAAGGACAAAAGCAATAAGAATCAGTTGTCACTAATTTCTATATTGAGAATAACAGAACTAGATATGTTTGAATGTAAACAATAAAATCCATTGTTATTGAGTATGTCTTTACAATATTTACTCCACAGTTTTTCTATTCCTCACAGATATATACAAGCTAACGCTAATATGACATTGTGTCACTGAAACAACTCAATAGACTGCAAATTCATTCCATTTCATTGAAAGGCACTTTTTTGGATTTTCAAGTTGAACAGTTTTGAAAATTTACCCATAAACAAAACAAGAGGTTAAATTTGGTAACATGTTTGGAATCCTCTGGATTAGGCTAATTGTTTAGTTTGGTACTTTTAACATGATTGGTGACACTCTCCCCCCCCCCCCCCCCCTTTACACACACTTATAACAGAATTACTGAATTACACAAAATGCATTAAGGATGTCAGATGACATAACATGCTGAATCCTACAAGAACTTGTCATATTGTGTTGTATGATCGTCTGTGATAGAATCATAAACTGTTGCTTGTCATAGTGCAATACTCAATACTTATCATTATCCATGACAACTATTTAATACGATGAGATGGGTGGACCTTGTCATAAATCACAAAATAACCACTCAACCTGGGGACAGTGACAACAGAAAGCCTTCATTAGCATTAGATGCTCAAATGGGAATGAACTGTTTCATAATGAAACAATGGATGTCTAATGACCATTAACATTGGTCAGATTTCAAAGATTAGAGATGACCATCGCTATAATATAGAAATCACGTCAGAATTTCCTCCTCTTGAAACGTACAGTTATGGTACAATTTGTAGAGATGATGCTACAATTAGAGAAACACTGAACAAAAGAGGTCTCACAGAATCCGTCAGTCTAAGACACAACCTTTAGAGGTATCTAATCTTAGATTGTTAGTATGTTATGTCTTGTTTTGCAATGATTTAAATTGAAGGGGGTTTGGGGGTAGGGAGTGCTGGCTGAAGGACTTTCTGGTGGGTTAATTGTAGACTTTGTTAATTGTAGAAATTGTAGACTTTGTAGTCATTCTGTTTTTTCGCTTTACGCTTCACCAGTGCTTTTAATAGTTTTTCGATCTCATATTCCTGTATTTATCTGTAGATGGTATATGTATTTACTGTTTTTTCTATTTATTGTTTTATGCCTTTGTATTTTCTAGATTGTTTGTAAAGCGCACAGATGCATCGCGCGTAGTGCGCTATATAAGATTTTATTTACATTACATTAATGTCCCTTAAGGAATCATCTGACACATTATGGAGTAAGAATATCCACCTAAACACTTGCATTCTCATGGCAGAGGGAGAGGATTGGGTGGGTGGGTAAGAATCAGGTGGTCGACCATGCAATCATTACCCTGCTCATGTAAACTGTACATATTTCTTCCAAGAGCTGTACTCCGGATAAGAAACTGGTAAATCCCTAAAAAGGCTGATCTCAGGACTGAATAATTCAAGTTTACCTGATGATAAGAAAAACAAAATGCATTTGGTCATCAGTTATAATGTTATTATTCATTTAAATTGTCATAACTAAGTCTGCTACAGTAGAAGCAGAATTCGGTCATGTAACATTGTCAAACACGTAGAAATAACGCAGCTAATATAAACATACGGTATGCTCATGTAGTTTCAAAATAAGTTACAAAGTAAAATTAGTAAAATGGCCATTCTCGGTACCATGTGTGACGAAAAATGGGGAGATCTGCACTTTACCACTAAGTAACTACTTTTAGGTAAAGAAAGTTGGGTTGATTGTAGTACTTAAGTATGCACTAGGGGGACTCTTTTACAAAACCAATAGCTTAGCCAAAATCAGAACATTCATGTGCTGGCAGAGGTCATATAAAGGTCGGTCACGTGTGTGACCTGAAATGAAACTGGCTTTTTTGGACAAAAAAACATTGGCAAATTCCTCAGTTTCTAACAGGGCTGGATAAACCTAATTTCTCATGTTACTACCTTAATGTGTTTCCATTCTAACAAGACATTTCACCTAAATATTTCACTTCTAAAAATTAGCATAATACTACATAAGCTAAAAAAATCAGGTCATGTGTGTGACATTGTTGGGTCACGTGTGTGACATTCTGAATTTTCATTCCATAGTATGCAATTTTGCAGTGCAAATGTTGACTCTAGTAATGACCACAGAACAGCACTGATGTTGATATTCCATAGGAGTTACTTTAAATCAGTTATACTGCAATGATTCTTTTGGTCACGTGTGTGACATTGTTGGGTCACGTGTGTGACATTCTGCATTTTCATGGATGCTGCAATTTCATTGGATGAAGCTTTCCTCATTTGCATATAACACTGTTGTCATGCCATACACACATGACAAAACAACAGTCCAAGTCCACAGTGCTGCTGCAATTTCATTGGATGAAGCTTTTCTCATTTGCATATATGACACTGTTGTTATGCCACACACTCATGACATAACAAAAGTCCAAGTCCACGTGCTGGTGCAATTTCACTGGATGGAGCTTTTCTCATTTGCATATGACACTGTTGTTAGGCCACACACACATAACAAACCAGTCTGTTAACAATATTTAGTTCATTTAGTTTTGTTGAATGCTCAACTTGGGGCTTCATTGTCACACACGTGACCATTAATGTCACACACGTGACCATCGGTCACGTCTGTGACGACTTATTAGAGGCTATTAATTAATCGTGACGTAGGAATAATTATTTGACTGGATATTTGCAGAACTAACAGTCTTTACCAAGAACGGTTGCATATCAAGTGTGGACATCATAAGGCACATCAGTTACTTTTTATGAACACTTTTGTGTTATTTTGGTCAAATGTGTGATATCAAAATTATGCTAATTAGCACCCATTATTAACGAAGAACTGAAGATCAAGAACTTCTGCTTTAGAAATGAAATAAATTAACCCATGTATAACTGCCCCCATGTGATAGTTGATAACTGAATTATGATTTCTAGCTACCCATGTAGAAAAATCAAATATATACAGTAATAAACTACAAATTTTGGCTAAAACTTACAATAATGCAAATTTATGCAAATTAGTATGTTATGGTTGTCATTTCAATAAAAAAAATATGAAACAGAAAACTTGAGGCATCCCTATAAAACCAAAAATATAACATTTGGTCCTGAAGAACACTTTAGTTTTTTCATGTCAGTTTCATTTTCCAGAGAATGGCCCAAAAGATCTAGGAATGTCTTCTGATATTATACTGTATACTATCTTGAAATAATACTTACAACTCAGTTATAATTATAATAACATCGTAAAGAAACTAATGCAACTAGAATACAAATCTATACTATACAAGATGAGTTCAAGGTCTCATGATGCTTCCCACAGTGAATATACAGCTCAACCAATACCAAACTAATTGAAATATAAACAATCATTAATCTGAAATTGAGACCAGCATTAAATCTTCATTAAAACTTTAAGTATATAATACCACTAGCTTTCCACAAATCTGGTTTATATTCTATTAAGAAACAAGACTTATATTGATACAGCCCTGAAAATAGAATGGAGCCTGAAGAAAACATGATGAAGGATTCTGGTCACATAATCTAGGAACCAGTGGTTCACACATACTGTCTATAGGTTGATAAATTTGTAGGATTTCTGAAATGCTGACATTGTAGTATCATTGATTGAGTTAAAATACATGTTTGTCTAATATGCAGACTTTAATATCTACTGTTATTTCATAACATTTTGTTCTGTGCAGTATTGGTGTGAGGAGGGGGTTGGGGGGTTGGGTGGGGCTACAGTTGTCAGTTGAGTGCCCAGTTAAATATGTGATAAAGAATAATATACTTTAACTTTGGATAAACAAAGACTTAAAAAAAGTGGATCTGGTGACACAATTGTGCATAGAACTGTGCCTGGCTCTCAATGTCACTGGTTTTGTGTATACCTTACTTGAATTATGCTTCTTTAGCCTCACAGGATGTGATTGTGAATAGTAGAACTGGTGTGCGACAGTTTATCAGGAGTTTGGAGAAAAATATTAAAGATTAATGGAGAAGCAAACCTAACCATTATTTTTAGCTGATATGATAGACATCTTTGAGATGAATATCAAAGGTGGAGTTGATTTGTGTTTTACTGTCTAATTGCGTTTCGAATCATATTTCCAATATTTAAGCAAATGCTTAAAACAGCCATCTCTACTGTACCACAGTATATAACCATCATAACAAACAAAGTACATTAAAGCTTAAGTTGGTCCTCAATGGTTATGTGACCTACAGTACTGTATATGTGACCTTTCTAAATTGATCAAGGTGTTTTTTTCTTGTTTGATGGAGTAGTCATTACAGATACCTCTAACACATAGCTCAGCAATACAGACTGAGTTGACTTCTTTAATGTTTCTACATCATTATAGAATATCTAAAATGGTATTTCTAGTTTTTGGTTTTAATCTGAAGAAAATAAATACCTAAACAGAAGACATATAGCGCAGCCAAAATCAGAACATTGATGTGCTGGCAGAGGTCATATAAAGGTCGGTCACGTGTGTGACGTGAAATGAAACTGGCTTTTTTGGACAAAAAAACATTGGCAAATTCCTCAGTTTCTAACAGGGCTGGATAAGCGTAATTTCTCATGTTTCTATCTTGATATGTTTCCATTCTAGCAAGACATTTCACCTAAATATTTCACCTCTAAAAATTAGCATAATACTACATAAGCTACAGTAAAACAATCAGGTCACGTGTGTGACATTGTTGGGTCACTTGTGTGACATTCTGAATTTTCATTGCATAGTATGCAATTTTTGCAGTGCAAATGTTGACTCTAGTAATAACCACAAAACAGCACTGATGTTGATATTCCATAGGAATTACTTTAAAACAGTTTTACTGTTTCTATTTGGAGGGTCACCTGTGTGACATTGTTGGGTCACGTGTGTGACATTCTGCTTTTTCATGGATGCTGCAATTTCATTGGATGAAGCTTTCCTCATTTGCATATAACACTGTTGTCATGCCATACACACATGACATAACAACTGTCCAAGTCCACAGTGCTGCTGCAATTTCATTGGATGGAGCTTTTCTCATTTGCATATTACATTGTTGTCAGGCCACACACACATAACAAACCAGTCTGCTAACAATATTTAGTCCATTTAGTTTTGTTGAATGCTCAACTTTGGGCTTCATTGTCACACACGTGACCATAAATGTCACACACGTGACCATCTGTCACGTGTGTGACGACTAATAAGTGGCTATTAATTAATCGTAGGAATAAATATTTGACTGGATATTTTGCAGCTAACTAACAGTCTTTACCAAGAACGGTTGCATATCAAGTGAGGACATCATAAGGCACATCAGTTACTTTTTATGAACACTCTTGCGTTATTTTGGTCATGTGTGTGACATCAAAATTATGCTAATTAGCACCCATTACTGTATTAACGAAGAACTGAAGATCAGGAACCTCTGCTTTAGGAATGAAATAAATTAACCCATGTATAACTGCCTCCATGTGAAAGTTGATAACTGAAATATTATTTCTAGATACTCATGTAGAACAAACAAGTATACAGTTATAAACTACAAATTTTGGCTAAAACTTTCAATAATGCAAATTTATGCAAATTAGTATGTTATGGTTGTAATTTTTATGAAACATAAATGAAACAGAAAACTTAAGGTATCCCTCTAAAACAAAAAATATATCATTTGGTCCTGATGAACACTTTTTTTTTCATGCCAGTTTCATTTTCCAGAGAATGGCCACACACATCTTTGCAACATTATCTGTTCTACACTTACCATTAATGTGATTACCATCACATGGAGGAAATATCAGCTGATAAAACATTCATTTTCCTTGTCAGCACAGTGTGAAAGCTTCCATCCAAAATTGGTAACTACAGGTGGAATAGGTGATCCCCTAATAGCTCGCTTCAGGATAATTCAAGTTACCCTAATGAAGAGAAAAGAAAATGATGTGAATGAAAATTAAGTCCTAATGATAGGATATATTGAGAATGTTAGTCAGAAATAGATACAGTATGTGTATGTCTCTGGCTAACTACTGTAACCTGTATACATGGACATTCACAGAGAAAAAATCCAAAGGAAGGAAAGTACACTTCAGATTCCAATAACCAGGTAAGTGTAAAAACAATTAACCAGTAAACCATCAAACTTGAACCGGATTGTCCGTTGTTTAGTGGAAGTGGCATATAAAGGTGTGGTGCAGTGATATAAATGAGCTCCCAAAGGAGAGTCCAACCTCACACAAACCAACCATGCATGGTTTGGGCTTGACTGGGAAATGTGTGAGATTTCGCACCTTCTTTCCAATTGAGGACAGAATGTCTTTTGAATTCCACTCATCGGGAGATAATTGTATCTAATTTAGTGTGTCAGCTCTGGTGGATGGGTGCTTTTATATTATTTTTCTTTATTTAATGGCACCAGGCCCCTGGAGACTGCATTGCCTACATTGACCTAGTTACACCACTCTCTGGGGGGTCTCTTTCCAGATTTAAGATCACCAAAGGTTTATAGAGTACCCTGTTCAGCTGGTCAATAGCTATCCAATATGGTCAGTTCTTTCCACAAATTTGGCAGATGAAGACACTTGTAACCTCAAAATTTTGAGTTGAAATAGTTATGAGATTAAAAAGTCAAAATTGTGAAATTTGGGGACACATATTTTTCCCCCCTATGTCCCTCGTAAGCCACCGTACTCAAGTCGTTGAAGTTAGATCAATTTTGAGACCAATTAGATTCTTTAAAACCAACTGCAGTGACTGGCTCAGCAAATGAGAGTTCTGTATTGACAGCTGTATATACTCAGATAAGGTAAGAAGTATTTCCAATTGTGTTCTCTGTTTATAGTGGCTGGACTTACAAGGGTACTGCAAAGCTCTCCAAATCTTCAGTATTTTCACATAGTTCTTGGAAACTGCTAGCAATTTAAAGCACATGAGGACATGTCAGGAATAGAAATACTTAATCTGATTTTACTCTGTGGAATATATATCTGAGCCCTAGCCAGGTGCTTCAGAAGAGCCCTGTAACATCTCTAAGACTTCTTGTCATTCTTCTACTAAGCATAAAGCACATAAATACATGTTAGAGAGAAAACTATAAATTCTATGAAGTATAAATCTAAACCCTGGTGGGAGTCCCTGAGGACTTCAGCTGAGGCATTTTCACTTTTCTGATATTTAAATGTTCTCTGATAGTGATTTTGAGGCCCTAGTGTAGCCCATGGAGTGGGAGGGGTGGCAAGTGCTCACCACCCTAATGGATGCCAGTGCTTCTATATCGTTGAATGCCCTCTAAATGTGTTTATTTTAAACAGTATTTAGCTCTCAAATATGCAAGGAAGAAATGTTATCATGACATGATATTGATAAAGAGTGGCAGGGGAATTTAACTTCCTTAACCATGCTTGCTAGCCAGCAGTTTGGTGAATCAAGTTACAACACCCCAGATTTACTTAATTCTTACCATTCCTATGGAACTCTGTGCATCAAGAAGATTAGGATACCAAAAGAAGCTTGATAGGTGCATACTGTAGGTCCTGCGATCCTCTATCCAGAACAGTCTGCGTCTTCATATTCTTTAGAGGGTTTCTTCCTACGGTTGAATTATTACATCATGGAGCCGTTCGAGCAAAAGTGAAACACTAACATGAAATCAAATTAGTTGTTTAGAAATTTCAGAAGACTTCAGAAACAAAAAGATACTCACAACAAAGAAACCCCATGGTAGCAGTTCCACTTTGATCCAATCATTGATATATTTAATTTAGTGATCATGCAGTATTACAGTGTTTGGTTTCTGAAGCTATTATGAAAGTTCTTAGGAACTTTTGCATTCAGATATCAACATGACACTACAGCAGTCTTTGTGGGCAATCAACTTCACATGTTAGCTGTAAAAGACTCCTACACTTTTAGTAAGTAAATTACGTAAAAGTATGTAAAAGTGATATTGAAGCTGAAGATACGCCAATAGGAAATGAGCATTATCAGCACAAACCCTGGAAATTATGGATATGTTCCAATTATGGGTTGTCTTGGATCAGTAAGGGTAGTGTTAACTTGTTAAGCACTGCAGTATTTGAGAAGGGCGCTATAGCCCCTACTGAGTATTTTGGGTGACACAAACAACAATAATGCTTGTATATGATATGGAATAATATATTGAATCTCAATCTCTGGAAAACCTTGCATTTCATTTGACCTTACTCAATGGCAGGTCAGCACTTAAATCCACAATTCCCAGGAGAGGAAACAACTCCAGAGTACTTGAAGACTAGGTTTTTATTACACAATTTGACTAAAACATTTTGGACAGTTGGGTGATCTCGCAAGTGTAGAACACTACTTCAATAACCTAATATGATCAAAGTATTCTGAGGGAAGAAATCCTCCCAGGCTTCAACTTGTAAGCAACTAACACTGTAACAGGCTAGCATCACCATATTTCAGCAATTCTTACATTGTGCTGAGCCTAGGTCACGCTTTATGCTGGCATTGCGGTAGTATTGAATATTGTAACTACACCATTGGATACTACTAGGCCTAAGTTAGGCTGCACTTTTCTTATATGACTAGAGAAGACCTAAGCCATAACTTCAACGTTATGTCCCTGGCCTTGTACAAAAGTTGTACGTACATCTATAGCCTAACAATATGAAAGGAACACAAGACATACGTGGGATTTCTTCTCTGACAATTGCAATATTCTAGGTCTGTTTCTGTCAGTATGTTCACCATCTGGAATATATTGCAATATCTTCATATTTAGTAAGCCAGTAATGTTGCTTCGGGGAATCAGGCCAACAAACAGGGAAGTACAACCATACA
>KN882286.1:179788-194638 GCA_000934455.1 Apostichopus parvimensis
GGTTCCCATACTGAAGTAACGATGATTGTATTTAAAGATAAATGTTCATTTGTCCAATGACGAGGAGGTATTTGTCCAGGATGTATATATCGTACAATACAACGTAAACGTCAGAAACCCTTGTGACGAGGTAAGGTACAAATAAAAAAAAAGGAATGGGGGTGGGGCATTAAACAACAATAGATGAAGTCTACTTTCCACGCTCGTACTCCAGCACTTTCGTCCTATATCCTAATTATTGTTGTCCTTCTTTTTCTATGTAGGCCCCCCCCCCCCATGTGTCATCCGTATAAAAGTTATTGCCTTGTGAATCAATAAACATTCTCAAATTTAAAATAGAGAATTTTCAGACGAAATAACTACTGTGTATAAAAATAGGTTCCTAAGGAGCCTGGGCCAGATGGGGGACGGGTGGGGTGTTCAAAGTAACTGGTAATGTGGATTAATTTTTAAACAATTACCAGCCGGTAAATTAACTATTGTATTTTCATATTTATATTTAAGCGATGACGATACTATAATGCAAAATCCTGGCCTTGTATCCTCACATGGTTCCTATTGTTATTAGTAATCTTTCCATCAGAACTATTCAATA
This sequence comes from Apostichopus parvimensis, assembly GCA_000934455.1. Taxonomy (NCBI): domain Eukaryota; kingdom Metazoa; phylum Echinodermata; class Holothuroidea; order Aspidochirotida; family Stichopodidae; genus Apostichopus; species Apostichopus parvimensis. The sequence continues at coordinate 180,384 of KN882286.1, forward strand.
TGTTTGTATCTTATAGTTTAAGAAACACTCTGATGTAGTTGCGTCAATTTTTTTCTGATTCCGAGCCGAGTCCGAGACTACTTGGTCAAAGTATGGTACATTCGAGTACGAACAGAGTTCTAAAGAGTATTTTAGCAACCCAAAACCAAGTTCTAGTCCAGTCAGTACATAGAGATAATGCAATAACAGTCAACCCTTCCTGGTCTAAATTTGCCTAAGATGGAACATAGAATAGAGGCAAAGTAAGAATAGCCTTCTATGAAATAACATACGTTTACAACTTTACAATGCGTTTTCCTGTTGATACATGTGTAATTTTATGGGTATAATAGTTTATGTAGTGTATAATCTATATGTATGTTTCATTGAAGAAATGATGCAATGTGTACTGTGTTTATACTGCAATGTTTCAATTGACTAAATGATCAAAGCAAGGATGGAAATATTTATTCATGAAATAATTATTTACAAACTTCAAATATCAAATACGCACGTGACATGGCAAATATGGAAGAAATAAACTATCAAAGGGTTAACATAATTCCATGATATTTCATGAAATTTGTCAACAATAACAGATCTACACAGATCTCTAATCTATTTGAACTATCGTTATCTTTCCTTGTTACTGCTCTTCGAGATTTTATCTTTCAACTGCATCTCCTAAACGTTCATGGTTATCATCAAAGGATTGCCTACGGTATACGGTAGCAACATATCATATAAGATCATATGAGATGGAGTGGGGGGGGGGGGGGGGGGGAGGGAGAGTAACCAAAATACTGCTTCATGGGATATTCAAGATTATACATTGCTTGTACATTCCATCGATTCAACCACGAGGATCGTATAAATAGTTCTATCTTTGAATACTGCCCTCTTTTCCTTCTCGTCATCCTCTCGCCCATTGTATCCATCTGATGTATTCATGTTATTCAGTCAGTGCATCTTACAGTGACGAGTCTGTCTCCTATATTGACTTAAGTGTGCTCAATACAGATGTGCGTTTACCTGCCATGAATAGTTTACTGCGATATTTGTGAACATATATCATTCTAACTTATACATTTTTGGCTTCGCCTTATCATATTTTCCTGAATACAATTTCAAAAGCTCATGATAATAAACTTTCTCTTCCTTTCAGGCCTATGACACACGGGGCAATCTACTAGTAGAAGAGGTAAGAGAGACACGGTAATTTAGTAACAGGCAGGAGGTGTCAACTACTGTACATGTGGAAAAAAGAAATAAGATCAAAGAGTATTATACTTTGATTCTCATCAGGCATGAAAGATTTATAATTGATGTGTATCGAACAGGGAATTTATATCACGTAATGCAGATAGCACTGTTCTCAATGTCAAGTTTAGATACTTCCTAAATAATCTTCCTTCCGCACACACAGTCAAAGAAATGCGAAATAAAGAAACGGATAGACTTCTAAATACTACAAGGTTTAGGTAGAAGATTTAAAGAAATGTCTAAAACTAGACTATGTTACCCAAAGTTGGATGAAAATATAAATTAGCCCATCCCTCTGCATGGACGTCTTTGGTCCACCAACTTTCGGCGGAGTTTTCGAAGTCACTCATCGTTTAATAGTTGTAATACATCTTGATATATTGCGTATATAGACATCTTGGACATAACTGTAAGGTGTAACCACGGCGATGCAGGAACAATATTGACAATTACCTATAGATTGGTAGCTATTTTCATGTTTATGGATAAAGGAAGCAAATTACTATTGGATTTCGAATATAACACCGTCAACAACGTTTAAAATAGTGTCATATACAGCTGCCATTTTCACCCTTCAATGTCCGGATTGCCACGGTTTTTAATTAATAATCGCTATACTGTTCATGTACAGAGAAACTAACCATATACTAGTCAGCATTATAAAGTAGGTAATTCGTGTTTTACGAGACATTCATTCGTTTTTTTGCAGAATAGAGATATGATAATATATATACACAAACATTTCATCGTTTTCTTTTATTTCTGCAACTCATATGGGGAATATTAGATTCATGTCCATTTTAAAGTAAAAAAAAATAGAGCGAAAATGAGCAGTTAAAACAACTATATCTGTCAAATAATTTGCAACACGTGACACCAAACCTGCCTCAGTTTCGTATGTTCTACAATGTGCGACAGTTTTAACTTTATTGATATCTCGTTTCAAGCAAAAGTACGTGAAACTTCTCATTATTCTATCTCTTTACCCCATTTTCGCTACCTGCATATTTATGGCAAAGTGGAATCTCCTTCCTTTATCCAATGGATATATGCAACATACATATCAGCATAATTTAAAGTTTAGTTTGGGGTAGGCACTGCCACTAGCCTGCTAGATGACTTTACTTTTCTGGTCACATAATTGATTGTTAACCGGAAGTAACCAGTGATGTGAAAACCTTTCTATTAAATTTATTTCCAGCAGCAACAAAAGTAACTACTATGACTTTCAAAATTCTAACAAAATTAACAATAAGGAGGCCCTGTTTAGAATTAACATTCCCATCAATGTGAGATTATACTTACCGTGCGTTAAATGTGCTTGACGTCATTGAAGAAGTTAGCGTATGTCTGCAACTTTACTCATTTGGTTCTTTGTATTTGGAGGAAACGGAACCTCGCAATACATGAATTTGTTCCAATCTTGTAATTGTTTGTAATTATATAATGTTGGAAGTGCGTTATGAATGAGTGTTCAATGCTCTCCAAATAAATATTTGAGTCTAAAAAGTTGTTGTTTTCAGTATTTTCGATGTGAGGGGAGGACTGGCTAAGGGTGAAAAATAAAAAGCGGAAAACACGAACCAAAAAAATGTTTGTACTCTTGGTTTTAAACTGTGAACGAGTTTGAATCTTGTTAAAATATCAGTGTCACAATTCGTGCTCGTCTTAATAAATGTTAATTATCAAAAGATTCCGTGTTTAATTACGCCTTCTCTCTGACCAGAAGACAGCTGCAGGGTGAAAGAAAACTATGCAGAAATATGCGTACAGGAATAATAGGCAGATATATAGAGCGCACTTTAATGAGGATCACCTTTGTTTTATTTAGCTATACATGATTATTTGTTTCTCTTTCTTGCAGGATTATGTCGAAATATAGTTCGTCGGAAGATGATACGGATGAATAAGTAAGAATATCGAACTTTTCATTTTCAGTTTGTCTCAAACTAAGCTATATTCCATAAGTAAAAAAGAGCTTAAGGTCATCAATGGAGGGCAGTTGAAAACAAAGCTCGTCAAATCTTCAAGATCAACGTAAATAAACAATATATCTAAAAATAAAATTGTCTGAGAGTTAGTGTTAATCGCTGATAATTTACTATTACATTTCCCTCCTTATATGTATATAACCACATGTCAGCCTACGTCTGTTGAGTAAATGGAATGTTGTTGTCTCATGGTCGCTTGCCTTTTGAACTGCAAACAAGCTGATGTTTGTATATTGCTTATAACATAGAGCTAAGAATGACTTCAATAGTGAACTAATGAAAACAATAACAATTTTAATGATCTTATCACGGATCTTAAACTGTTCATCCTGAGTAACTATTTATATACTTTGGCAATTATTCTTAACAGTAATTGACTGATAGCAAGAGTAATGGTATTATATTTCATAATTGTATTTAGAGAGGGAACTAGTAGATAAAGGGAGCTAGTTTATGCATGATAACACTAATGTCATGATGGTCTTGCGATCGAGCATAATCCGATGATGAATAATCGTATCAAAGTAGTTGCTGCTTGTTTCTGTCTGGATCATATCCATCGCATTTTGTCATGACGCATTGATATACTTAATAGAACAACAAGCTATAACTGATACATTAACAGGGTAAAGTTATTTGTTTTCCTTTAAATATTCGACTATTCTGATTCTTCTATGTTGTATAATAGACAGTGGGAGCATAGTAATACTAAATCACTAGTATTATGTTGCCGCTATATGGAAGAGTATTTGAGTACATAAGATAAGTGTGAGAATGAATTGAATGGTGGCATTAAGCAGAAGTATTGTCTTCATATGTTATAGTCAAATAAAACAAATTGGGTTGTAGTTCTCCTTCCATAGCTAATATGTTTTCTGTCAATTCTCCATTATAATATGCTAAATTTCTCGAATGTTCCCTTTGATGCTAAATTCATGATGACTCCCCTGTGCAGTCCTAAATGTAACTGTTAATTTTAACTTGATATAAACAACATAACACCTCTGAATGGCATCCAGTACAATTTGTCATTGTTATGTTTGACACTGAGTTTTAGTTTGCATCCAAGGAACTGAACTAATGATCTGTATATTAGACTTAAAAGTCCAGTCACTTATATTGATGAGCTTCGACTATTACATTAGCGCTCATATGTACAAAGGATAAGATATAATAGTCGGTTCATATTTGAAGCTTATTATGATATCTTAGTTGTCATATAACTGTCATAAAATATAAAAAATTTAATAATCGTGGAGCAAATCAGATCTTGAACGCTGTCAGAGAATATAAAGTTGGGTGGTGTTTTTTTATTATTATATGGTACTCTGATTAAGTCGGTCAAGTTTTATGACTCAAAAATGAACTCTCTGCTGAGTTGTGTGGAATCTCTTAATATATAAACGTTAAAACTAAAGTTTGGTTTCTCCTTCTGTCAAATATTGATACGTTTAATGTTGATGAGCAGAGACAACAGACATATTACGTAACATCTAATCATTACACCCATCAGTAAGAGGGAACACATGTAGTGTATAGTTACTTCATTAGTATCAACTGAGATCAAAATGTGATCAATAATGCAAATTAATACGATGAAATATACTAAATACTTCATAGCACTAAATGAAACGGTCTCAAAGAGATCAGTTCAGAAATCCATTCTCGTTACTACTTCTACTACTATGTAAATAGAGGGCGTCTGGCTAAAAAAAAAAAAAAATTTGTTTATTCACTAAATCGATCAATTCATCTTAAGGTGTATTCCTACCTGAACCTCTGGCGGGAGTCTGTTTCAAGTAATAGCCATCACTATTTTTCTGTAATAGCAGTTGTAATAAATTGCATACCCAATAATTGAATATCAAATGAAAAGAACATTAAAAATATGGTTTTGTTGTGAAAATTTTAAATAAAAAAATGTATTGAAATATAACAAAGGTAAGGAACTTCTTACGACCTCTAGTAGGTAAGAAGAAGGTCAGACATGAGTTTGATGAAGAAAATGAAGAAAAAAACTTGTTTTAAACCGTAATTGCCAGTATGTGTAACAGGTGATGCATTTTATTATGTGTAGCAGGGATCTCTGTCAGTATGTGTAGCAGGTGATGCATTTTATTATGTGTAGCAGGGATCTTTGTCAGTATGTGTAGCAGGTGATGCTTGTTATTGTGTGTAGCAGAGATCTCTGTCAGGGTAATGTAGAAAGTGATGCATTTTTTTTATGTGTAGCAGGGTTCTCTGTCAGTATGTGTAGCAGGTGATGCATGTTATTATGTGTAGCAGGATCTTCGTCAGTATGTGTAGCAGGTGATGCCTGTTATTATGTGTAACAGGGATCTTCTTCAGTCTATGTAGCAGGTGATGCCTGTTTATATGTGTAGCATGGAACTCCCTTAGTATGTGTAGCAAGTGATGCCTGTTATTATGTGTAGCATTGATCTCCGTCAGTATGTGTAGCAGATGATGCCTATTCTTATGTGTAGCAGGGATCTCTGTCAGTATGTGTAGCAGGTGATGCATTTTATTATGTGTAGCAGGGATCTCCTTCAGTCTATGTAGCAGGTGATGCCTGTTATTATGTGTAGCATAGATCTCCGTTAGTATGTGTAGCAGGTGATGCCTGTTAATATGTGTAGCCTAGATCTCAGTTAGTATGTGTAGCAGGTGATGCCTGTTATTTTGTATAGCAGGGATCTCCTTCAGTCTATGTAGTAGGTGATGCCTGTTATTATATGTAGCATAGATCTCCGTTAGTCTGTGTAGCAGGTGATGCCTGTTTTTATGTGTAGCATGGATCTCCTTCAGTCTATGTAGCAGGTGATGCCTGTTATTATGTGTAGCATAGATCTCCGTTAGTATGTGTAGCAGGTGATGCCTGTTATTATGTGTAGCATAGATCTCCGTTAGTATGTGTAGCAGGTGATGCCTGTTATTATGTATAGCATAGATCTCCGTTAGTATGTTTAGCAGGTGATGCCTGTTATTATGTGTAGCAGGGATCTCCTTCAGTCTATTTAGCAGGTGATGCCTGTTCTTATGTGTAGCAGGGATCTCCTTCAGTCTATGTAGTAGGTGATGCCTGTTATTATGTGTAGCAGGGATCTCTCTCATGGTTATGTAGCAGGTGATGCCTGTTATTATGTGTAGCAGGGATCTCCTTCAGTCTATGTAGTAGGTGATGCCTGTTATTATGTGTTGCATGGATCTGCGTTAGTATGTGTAGCAGGTGATGCCTGTTATCATGTGTAGCATGGATCTCCGTTAGTCTGTGAAGCAGGTGATATATGTTGTTTTGTGTCATCCATTCATTAACTGTAACAGTCGAGGTGACAACACTATTAAACAGTAATAATTTGTTTTTTTCTAGGTTACATATTTGAACTAGATTTATCTCCACGAGGAACAGCAGACTGTCTAACGTGTACTCTTCCAGAGAGAGAGAGAGAGAGAGAGAGAGGTGGAGAGAGAGAGAGACAGTTGGACAAAGAAAGGTGGATATGGGGGGAGTTGATGAGAGAGCTGGACAGAGAGAGAGGGTGACAGAGAGGTGGAGAGAGAGGTGGAGACAGTTAGACAGAGAAAGGGAGAGATAGATGGGGGGAGGGGGGTGGAGAGAGAGCAGATAGAATGGCGTTCTTCTCAGTAATGTCTCTGGAGATGCCATAGCAGACTGTTTTATTTAGTTAGCCAATCAATAGTCATAAGCCAAATTGGCCCGTCGACCTCCTCGAAGATCATACACATTATGAGGTTCACATCACTTAATAATATTAATCCTACGTCTGTCATCTGCAACCAGCTGGTTTGCAGAACGATCGGACCATTTGGTTAAGTTGTCAATCCAACGCATATGTGGACGTCCTGGATTGCGTTTGCAGCCGTAAGGTAAACCATACAGTACAGTCGAAGTTAGACCTTCACATCGCACTGCGTGTCCGCACCACTTAGCTTTACGTTGAAGAACATTTCCAGAAGAGAACAACCAACGTGCCGCAATCTTTGTGTACAACTCATCATTTATCATTGGTTAACTGTGTTTTCCTTTCTGATTATTGATCATATTTTACAAGTAGATATTAATTATCAACGATGCTCGTCTTTTAGTTTCAAATAATATTCAAATAAATCTTGAGAGGACCTAGCCTTCCATTTCTGCTGAACTCAATATTTTTTGTAGACACGTGACGTATAGAACGCATTAACTGCTACTTCTTCATATAGCGATTGTTCAATCACGTGACATATGAAACTGCTGTAATATAGACATAGAGATTGTGTAATCATGTTCGTTATCATATAGATTAAAAGTCATTGTGTAATATCATAGTGAATTCAGGTTATGATCAAGTTATAAATTTGCAATGATTAACTAAAGCTTAACAATATATCGAATGTGCAATTCCTTGTTACATTACACGGATCAACTACTAATACATAATATAGTGAATGTATAATTCCTTGTTACATTAAACGGATTAACTAGTGATAATTAAAGTAGTGAATGTGTAATATTACTCGCATGCTGCACTAAACGGACTATCAGATGTCACATTGTAATGTAATTTATAATATTTTTGCTGCATTTTCTCAGAATATACTACGCAGTAAGATTTCAACTGATGTAATGTCATGGTAAATCCATACTAATGTTACTTATGGTAATACCATACTGCTGTTACGTAAAGGTAATACCATACTGATGTAACTTAATTGTACTACATTACTGATGTTACGTAATGATAATACCATACTAATATTACGTAAGGGTAACACCAAATAGTTCTGAAATCAGAGGCAATGAGTATTATTCTTGTCTCAGTTCTTTAATGTTTCTGTTTTTACAATGAATGTTAAGCCAATCGTTAAACCACTCTTTACGCTACCGCCAGATAATATAAATGCCGAGCTGACCTAACATTCTGGAAATTTCAATTTGACCCAAAATACACAAATTTGTGGTCAATTCAATTGTACGTAACAATATTGTTCTTAAATTTAATTATGTATAGTATTATTCATTATTCATTATAATATCTTTACTTATTCAACATCTATTATCAGTTCATATGTTGCTCTTTTTTCAGTCTTCTTAGACTATCTCGAGATGCTTTACTTTTCTTCTATGTCGTTCATTTCCGATTTTATGTAAAAATACTAGATATAATATAGGTAGGGGATGTAATACTGTTCGAGATGGACGGAATGCAGGCCCCTGCAGGTATGAAACATGTGGGAGGAACCGTAAAATATATGAAAGTGTATAACATTTAATACGATAGGCATAAGTACAGACAGTTACCTTCAACGTTTGGAAGCAGAAAACAATCAAGAAACAAAACAGAGGAACTATGAGACGGCTGAGAGCTTGACCCCCGCCCAAGACCTGGGATTACCCTCCCCGGGAGAATCAACCTAAATTAGAGTCCATCCGGCGACTGTTCTGTACCCTGCGGACGCAAACACTCTGTCCACCAAATTCCTAATCTAGAAGGCCTCTTATCCCTCACCAGAGCCAAGGCCTCCTCCCAGCTAATAATGTCAAGCTTGTCAAGAGGAACTTTTTATTTGAATATTCCAATCGATTGGTCCCATTTGCCATATTTTTATCTACCGTTTTCAACGTCCAAGACGGATCAGAGGAATCACTTTGAAATTCGTGAACCTTGGGGCGGGAGGGAGGATAAGTGGAGATTGATGTGTCTTCAGATCAATGTGATATCAATTGTATATCTTTGACAGAGAATAACCAATTGTGAAGCTGGTTGTATAACCTACCAATTTAACTTCTCAGTCAAATGATTTAACCTTCAATGCTTACTATTGTCTTTCGACAATTACAATGAAACTTATACGTATCTTTGTATTAACTTCGAAACCGTTAAAAAATGTTTAGTTTTTTTACTGTTTGCTTTTTTTAATAAAGTAATCTTATTGAAAATTCATCGAATGTGTTGGAGACACTATGATATCTATCACAGGTCAACAGTTGCATGTTACACTATAATTGATCTGTTTAATCGAATTTGTCTTCCTGAAGAAAACAAAATGGAGGAGGTTTTGTTGTATATCGAGTTTCAAGACATTTCCAGTTAACATGACGTCATTAAATTAGGTTTATTTTTTCTCATTTAGCTTTAATATTTCCTGTAACAATTTGTTTTTACAAGTAATGACAGTTTATGCATCATTTACATTCACTTACAGATACCAGTTTTAATTTGGTAATTGTTATTTGGGGGGGGGGGGTAGGGGTGCTTTGCATTGTTTTTGTTGCTATTGCCTTTTTTCATGGTTCATTCTGTTATCTATAGATTTTAAAGCCCACTACAAACATAATACGTGGTATGATTTACGATGGCGTGTACATTACGTAATATAATGATCATTACATAACATTAATATTTTGTACTTAATCAGTTAATTTAAAGATAATGATTGGATTTCTAGTGTACTCTCCTTTATCTTATCAATGCGCGAACTAGACCTTTTTATCCATGTATACTTTAGTTATGTATCTTTCCTTAATTACCATTACAGCCGATTAAAGCAATTCAGTGACGAGTCTGTTACGTCATTCAATAATAATTCGAACAAGATAATGACAATCTGAACATTTTGTGTACTGAAGCTTGAAATCAATGATCGTACTTCTATATATGGTAGGTCTTGTAGTTTACTCATGGCTGAGACCAATAGTAGTTCAACAATTCACTGGAAACATTTGATCATAGGTTTTATAATGGCAATTTATTTCAGAATATTTTAAACAATGTAAGAATTTCATGAAATCATCGTTATTTTGTTGTAACCACGTCTTTGCAGTTTCTTATGTTTGGCTTAAAATGCCCAAGCTTTAGGACTCTTGCAAGCAAACAAACAGGTCTTTTCATGTTATTCCCTCGTTGTGCATATATTATTGTAACCATTTCTGGGGTAATCTTCCACTAGCAAATTGCTAAGAAAGGAAAATTTAAATTTAACTCTAAATCTCCTTTCATGAATAGTTGTTTTCATCTTTATAGAGTATATCCGATATAACACATTGTTTATAAATGATTCCATAATTCTTCATTCCCTTTTCGTTCTTTTGTCTTTTAGTTTTATTGCTTTCTTTTACCCTTTTTACAATTCATGTGATTAAACAAAGGTAATGAGAGATCTGTTTGTATAATTACCATATGTAATGTGAAAGAATATAGTTGGTAAGCCTTACAGTTTGTATTCGATAAGCTGTTTGATGTGATTAACTTGTAAAAGTCAATATTTGCTAATCGTTCCGTCATCCTACTAGAGAGTATTTACACGGACCTTACATTATCTTTCGTTGTTTTCGTTTCAAAACACCTTATATTGTACCTGCCATACATTACAGCATGTCCTTGTTTTGTCAAAAAAAACAAAAAAAAACATATTTAGTTTGTTGCAGTATGGAATCCATTTTGTAACTTAATTGTACCAAATTCATATGTAACTTGTGACTACAAAACCATCAGAGATAAGTTAGATTTGACAATTTTTACTCTAAGTTTTTATTGAATGAATTGTATGGTGGTTTGAAAGGCCAAGATGTAGACCTACTGTGTCAGTACAGCACGACATCAGAATAAATATTGTATATTGTTTTCGAGTTTATGACTTTCAGGAAGTTGGCGAGTTGTTGCTTTGCAATAAACTTGACAACACATCAAACATATGACTTTGTCGAGTTGATAAGTCACGCTAACCTGTATAATCTTGAATAAAGAAATGTCAAAAATACGTTAATTTAGTCTTACACTCACATGACACCTTGACAAAGAATATCAAATTGTTTGAATGTCGTGTTATATACTTAAGCAGTAAGTCTATATCTTGTTTGTCCCTTCAGAACCGCCGTGAAATCGCGATATCGACTAAAATAAAAATAAATAAATAAATAAATCAAAGATTCTGTGGTCCGTTTCCTTTCTTCGTCTGCTTACTATAGTATACTGCAGTGTTAGTGTTAGCACATGCTCTAACTTAAAGATTTAATCTAAAATATTTGTCATGACAACCAAAATCTTTTTTCCAAGCTTGGAGTTATCCTGAAAGGTTCTGTTAAGTCTATAAGTCTATACACAAACGCCAATGTATCTGTAGCCAAGTGTCTTCGATATGGTTACGTGGAGCAGGTTCCTGCGATTATTTCCTAAGTTTTATCCTCGGTATTTGTTTCATGAAAGTATAGATCCTTGATTTGAGGATGCATAACATTTGTATTGTGTGGCCCTATATACATACTTTCATGAGCACTCCGGATTTTTTGGCGTTCCATGTAAATGCAAGCACACTAATATGTGATGTAACCATTGAGATGGTTGAGGTCATCTTCAACGTCATATTCCCTCAAACTGTAACCAGATGAATTTGTATATTTGTTAGCTTGATTTGGAGGTTAATTACGACCAGTGCGAAAGGACAATATGTTACAGTTTCGACATTTCAATGTACAATCAAACTAGCTTATTTTGTAAACATAACCCGGTAAAATTGTTTCGAACAACAACCTTTCAAGAAATGATGAGGATAAAAGATTGTTCCCCTCTTGCATTCAAATGACCTATGATAGAGTTTTTGTTTGTAAACCTGTTTTGTGGTCTGCAGTAAAAGAGATATATCGTCTCGTTAACAGCATCCCAAGCAAAAGGTAGTTTGGCAGATTGATACAAAGTTCAATGATGGGGTTATGATTCTTCATCAATAAACTTTTTGAGTGTTTGAGTGTTTGAATAGTGATAATAATCGGTAATAATAATGTGTAGTTATAATAAAGTGTAATAATAGTAAAGTGTTTAACTACTGATCATAATCATTAAATTAAGAACAAATAAAACAGAACACACATCAAAGTTCAAAACACGTAAGCTTTTCTCCATTTGTACGATGGGAGTATAGTTAGTTTTGTTCGAGAACATTTGACTGTAATGATTCACCAATTGATGGTGAATGGCTTGTTGTTCTGCTCCAGCTGCCAGCTGTGCTTCGGGAGTTCCGTTGCGTTTTGGTGTTTTTGGTGGTTGAATGACATCTTGTGGTTGCCATATCTAAGCTTGAAAGGGGGTTCCGTTAGACCTATGTAAGTCTTGCAGTTGTCGGTGGTTTTCACTTCGGCCTTGTATATGATGTTTGATGCCTGGCAGTTTCCATTTAGTGGGCAAGTGTCCTTTTGTCGGCAGTTGCAAGCTTCCTTTGCTAACTTTGTGTGAGTGGTTGCTATGCGTTTGCTTATCATTAACATACACTTCCCGAAGACATCGAAACTACACAAGATATTCAACAGAAACACCGTGAAAGTCAGTTACAGCTGCTATAGGTTATAGTGGTAATGTAGCCGTCCAACCCAATCGAAGCTGCTGCATTTTTCGAGTATTTCATTTAAAACCCAGGAATACGCGTCACAAAGACAAATTACCGACATGATAAGATTTATTTTTAGTAGAACATTCAATAAACAATACATATATGTATACATTGATCAAAGTGACAATTTTTGAAAAATGTTTGCATTGTTTGGACGGCTACATTACCACTATAGTTTTTGGCGGGTATTTTTATTTTAATTGCATTAATAAAGGCATTCTTCCCGTTTGATTGAACGACGAGGCTTCCTTTTTCGTTTTTTTTTGGGGGTTGACTGGCCTGGAAAGCTTGGTCGGCTTTCTTTTTCGCTTCGATCTCATCCGCAAGACGACAGGCCCTCTCCCATCTTATTTTGTACTCTGTTGTATCTTCCCTCACCAGTATGGTCCTAATGAAGATGAGAAATACACATATTCTTGCTATTAATAAGGAGGACAAGAAGGCGCATACTCATTTGCAATCATTTCATACATTTCATACCATAATTGTTCAACGGAATTGTGAAGGAATTTGATCAAGTGATACAAATACAGTAAAATGTCCAGTAATGGTTTGCCACGGACTAAACTGATAATTATTCACTTTATAGTTTTAGTTCTCAAGTCAACTCACGTGTACTCGGGCATAGTCTTGTCAAAGGTTGATTTGTAACCAAAGTTTATCTCGTTAGTAGCAAACATATCGTTGGTTTCCCAGCTTTCATTCTGTTTGGGATATAAATTGAATTCCGTATGTTTTTAAGGGATGTCTTTGAGCAGAAGGTTGAGTCCTGATATGTTTTAGTCCAAAAATTATGGTCGTCAGTCCGCTAAATTGTAAAAAATATCGTATGAGGTCGGAAATTTTATGGTCTCCTAATGGTTGGTGTATTAAACTACATAATCCAGTCACTTTGATCGATGAACCTTAGTCGTTTAGAAGGTCTTTTCTCGAAATTTTAAATGTGTTGTAAAAATACAACATATATAGAGAGCAAATATTCTTTTAATAGTTTTACATCACTTCCAAATTAATTTTGTGCTGAAAATTATCCTTTAAGAAATGACGGTCACCCAAGATTGAGCCTGTATGCGCACGAAAAGCAAATAACTTGATTTACTCCCAAACTTTCAGTGGCGTAGGAAGCTATCGAATTTGAAGTGAGATGGAAAAAAAAGTGGTGTCTGGGGTACTTTATAGGCCTATAAAAAAAAATGTAGATGCTACATTGGCCCAGATCGCACATTGACAATTTCGACTATTTGGTTTCGAGAACCAGTTTATTAAAGTTTGAAAGTGGATCAATTAAACCTACAAACTTGAAAATTAGAAATTAAAACAATGGAAGTTCAGATTCTCCACAATGCAAAACGGTTAGAAGAAACAAACAATCGTATTCACGGGCTTCTTATTTTGTTTATATGTAACTGTGTTTGTGTACCTGATCTAAGTCCAGACCGTGGTCAGTTATGTCACTAAGCTCCTCCCACTTGACAAGGTATCGCGGTCTCATTGGTTCCAGGAATGGCCGCTTGGCAAAGTCTTCATCGTACAGAAACGCGGCTGCGTGTGACGACAAAATATATACCATAACTAAGAATGGTCTCTGCAACTTATTATTATGGTGAGGTATATAACTGAAGGATACATAACTGAGTT
>KN882286.1:198878-213358 GCA_000934455.1 Apostichopus parvimensis
GGGGGGGGGTAATTGGGGCAGGCGAAACCATCGCCATCTCCATCGCCTTCGCCATCTTTATTATCATTTACATATTCATCCGGAATGAAAGTAGGTTATCATCATATACAGCAGGCTATGTCGATTAGTGATATCAATAATAATAGTAATTAAATAGCGTTCAAAGGTCTATGTCTACTTTGTTCTCGCATGTATATCATGCACTATGTAGCTATGTCATTAGAGAGAAAAGCAACGTTGAGGAACGACATTGTAACTTATTATATATGTTAATGAGAAGCTACCCGTATTCGTCAAGTCGCTAGAGATGATAAACAGCATCACAAGCATCGACCTATATACATATTCATCCGGAATAAAAGTAGGTTATCATCATATACGGCAGGCCATATCGACTAATGATATTGTTAATAATAGTAATTATTTAGCTTTCAAAAGGTCTGTGTCTATTTGTTCTCGCTTGCATATCATGCACTATGTAGCTATGTCGTTAGAGAGAAAAGCAACGTTGAGGAACGAAATTGTGACTTCTTATATATGTTGTTGCCCATACATATTGGTAGCCACAGATCGGACAGGCCTCACGATAAGGGTGATGTGGACAAGGAGGGGATGAGGTCATGCATCTCAAGGGCCCTGGTGTCAATTAAATTAAGGGGCCCAAGAAAATATGAAGGGACACGAAATATATTGGAAGGGACCGAAAATAAAGATGGAGTGAGAATAGTGCGCTTTGTTTTCATAACACAATTAGGGAAACTTTAGGGTGTAATTCAACATTTTCCTGGTGCCAAGTCGGACCAGGTTATATATCCGTTTTAGATACAGGATTACAGCACGCTGACAACGTTTCTCTTGCTTAGACGCAATATAGTAATGTATATGCTATCTTACATTGGTATTCATATAAATACTTCAGTTAGGTATAGTGAATCTATATGTACACTTAACCCTTTAACTGATTCACCTTACATTTAATTACATATATGTAGCTTTGAGATTAACATCGTACATACGCTCATGTGACCACAGTAGTAACATGCGCGCATTGGAGGTCTTAATAACAGAGTCAATTTCACTAGTTCACCATTGAAATATCGGTCATTGGGTCCTTTTTTTGTCATCTCATTTAATCACGATTATTATACATGTATATGGTACATCGATTATATTTAGAGTTCCGATAACAATATAGGTATGTCATTTGAATGATACAAAGGAATTATTTACATAATGCGAAAATTGAATCTGAAATGAGTATTTCTTCTTCTCTTCTTATACCGATATATACATATACACATCCAAAAAAACAAACCTTCAGTGAATACAAAACTCACGCATACACACACGCAAAAATGTACATACACATACACATACATATACCCACACACGCATACATACACATACCAATACACACACACATGCACACACACGCATACGTACACACACCCACACACATGTATAGCAATGCACAGTGAGGAATAAAACAACGAAAAACATCAGACATTGTCTATGCTACTACATAAATGTAACAGAAAGGTAGATGATTAGCAGAGGTTAAGTCAAGAGTCGCAAAGTTCATTAATTTAATGAGAAAAACAAGTCCTTAATGCCATGTATTTTCTACGAGCAGAGCTAGTAGAGATTCGCTTCGAAGCAATGTGCTTTTCAACGTTAAGAATAAATTTCATTTTATAGAAGAAATTATAGCAGTCAGGCTTAACATTGTTTTGTTTACAATTGAAGATGATATGAAGGATAACAAAATTCAATGGGTCGTAACCTGTTACCAGCTTACCGAAGGAAAAATATTTTTTTGTGCAGATAAACTGTCTACCAAAAAAATTATGTTCGCAATCTAAAAGGAAATTAGATGTCACATGACTGGACCAGAATAAATGTTCAATAGTTTCCTCTTTAATATTGCAAAATTTGCATAGCGGGAAGCCACTTTTTTTATTAAATTAAAAAGCCAATTGGTTCCTAAGATGCGGTGTAAGTACCTGAATTGGAAAGAAATATTGTATTTTTGCTTCAGAAAGCATACGGGAAGGCTCTTTAAATATAACTAACCAATCGTCCTGAAAGAAGTCAAAAGTAACGCTCCATTTAGAGCAGGCTTTTGGCGGGAGTGAAATACAGTCTATAAGGCGAGGATAGACTACTTGTGACAATTTAGAAATGCTAGACATAAGATTGACAAGGTGATCTTGCTGTTCCTCGACACCGTTTTCTAAACTGACGGAATCCTTCCAGCTTCTATAGGAATTGCAGAAATCATACCATGAAAACAAATAAAGACCTTAATATTTTAAATTTGGTTAGAAAAGCATTGAAGGACAATTGCTTCCCTTCTGGCAAAAATATATCCTTAACAAACGGTAAACTAGCGACGTGAATATTTTTGTCATAAACAATGGTATTATCAATTCTAATCAAATGCTTATATAATAAAGAAGAATAGAATAAAGAAGTACGGGTTAAGGGGACAACTTTGCCTTACTCCTCTCTAAATAGGAAAGAAACCTGTCGAATGACCATTATTTAGAACACAGTCAGGAAGAACTACCAGTGCAGAGTGTTTTGATCCACCGTCTAAATCTGTTCCCAAAGTTGAAATAAATAAGAGTGTGGTCAATAAAATCCCAATCGATACAATCAAAAGCTTTATCAAAATCAATATAGAACAGAAGACCCGGAATGTTATTTGTGATAGTGTGATTGATCAGGTCCAGCACAAAACGAATGTTTTCCCCAATAAGCTTATTTTTGATAAAACCAGTCTGGTGATCCCCAACAGTATTTTCGACGACCCGTTTTAACCGGATAGCCAATGGTTCGGCTCCTATCTTGTAGTAAGTGTTAAGGAGACTGATAGGTCTATAGTTAGCTATAACCTTATGGTCCTTATCCGATTCAGGAATTAGAGTAATGACCTCTCTATTTTGCTCAGAGGAAAATGAATGATGACATTTATCTAAAGTAATGGGCCCGTCGCAAGAACTGGGGTCCGATTCCTCAGAGTGAAAGTCAGGCAAATCTCTAATAAAATATGAAGAATAACAATGTGAATGAGAGTATAAAGTACTATCAAACAAACGTATTTCACGAAGAATTTCTCCACTGTTGGTGGTGACATTGCCCTCGTTCAAATTTAAGCTAAAATGTTGTTATTTGCCTTGTTGCGCCTTTTTAAATTCAGAAAATATTTAGTGCTTTTTTCACCAGCCTCAACCCAACGAGCTCTCGACCGAACAATAATGCCATGAAGCTTGTCATGGTGCAAACCTTTTAATTTATTACGGGCATTATCTAAACTTTGACGAATGGCATCGGATTCCAGATTGGAGATACTGCGTAATATTTCGTTTTCGCTTTGACGTGTGCTTTTAGCTTT
The DNA here is from genome assembly GCA_000934455.1 of Apostichopus parvimensis. NCBI lineage: Eukaryota > Metazoa > Echinodermata > Holothuroidea > Aspidochirotida > Stichopodidae > Apostichopus > Apostichopus parvimensis. The sequence continues at coordinate 202,276 of KN882286.1, forward strand.
TTGTTTGGTAAATTTAATAGTTTAAGAGCAAATGACATATTTGAGATTCTCCCATTTTGCGGAAGGGCTTAGAGAACGTGTGTTGCGAGTAACAGTAGTAACAAGATTTTGGATTAAGTCGTTATACGCAGAATCAGCTAAAAGAGAGTTGTTAAACTTCCAATACCCTGGACCTCTTTTATCTTCATGATTTCGAATCGATAAAACCACCATAGAGTGGTCAGATTGAAAAGGAGGCTGAAATGTTGACGATTTTACCAACAAAACTACGAGATATAAGCAAAAAATCTATCTGCAATGAATATCGGCAATGTTAGAATGCCAGCTGAAATATTTTAAGAGAGGGTTTCTCTCTCTCCAGATATCGACCAGGCTGTGAATATCCATGAGAGCTAGACATTCATCACGGGCTTTAAAGTTGTTCTAAGGTCACCACCGAGTTTATAAATGGAAAGATTAAATACAAAGTTGAAATCCCTACTTCAAATGATAGTATTAGTATTGAACGAATTTAGGTTACGAGAAACGTCATTGTACAAAGCAGGATTATCTTGGTTAGGGCCATAGGTACAGGCAATGGTAAAGAGCCGATGATTGTAGTTAAAGTAAAAAATAATGCATCTTCCATTACTATGCCTTCAGCCCCTGACATTTTTACAGGAGCAACTCTTAATATCAGCTAGGGCATGAAGTTGTACTTACGACGAAAAGAAGAATTGAGATGGAAATAAGGTCCACAAACACACAAACACATAAAAGCACAAAGAAAATCCAAGATATCTGTTATAAAAGATTTTTTGATTTTTGTACAAATCATATAAAGAGTCCCAATTCAGTGATTTCAATAGATCTTGTGTTCGGATATCATATGACGAACCAGTTATAATACGAGCACACCTGCCTTGTAATTTACATAATTTCTGCATATCAGTTACGTTATGTTCAGACCATACAGTGGATACATATAAAAAAAATGTGGTAGAATCATGCTATTGTATATAATATCAAGTTGATCTAAAGAAAGGAATGATTTATTTTTTTGCGTAAGAAACAGTCTGGAGACTTTACTGCAAATCTGCTCTACATGATTGTGAAAACTTAAATAACTATCTATATAGACACCGACACATTTCGCATTCTCTACATTTTCAATACTCATCAAGATCTCTTGTTCTGCGTTGTCTACTTGAAATGAGCATGACTTAAGTTTTATCTACGTTCAGAGTAAGGTTATTCGTTTTAAACCAATTACATATTGCTTTCAGACAATTATTTAATTTGAAATTTTCACATGTTTTGCACAAGTTTCCATGAACAAAATAAATGCAGCAACTGTGTGCTATTTGTTTTATTTCTAAGTGGGTTCAACACACCAAAATCATCATAATTAAAATTAACCTGGAATGCACGTGGCTCCAAAGAGAATAGGAGGTGATTTTGAAATGCCTCACCATCACATTAATCCTCATATCTCTTGCCCCCATGTCTAGAATGGGACTTCAGAACTTCTGCTAAAATATCATCATGACTTAAAAGACTTTTCAGAGTATCAAGCAATGGTACATAAATGAATATATATTTCTTTCCCACAGGTGGAACCTAGCACATATTCAACTGGCCAACTAATGCAAAATGCTCCTTATAAAAAGTTGTCTGTTTATAGTCTGAGGCCTACTTTTCAAAGATGTTATTTTTCTTTTCAAACTTTTTATTGATAAAAATAAAGATATCACAATTTTTGGCCACTGTGAAACCAGAAGCTGAAAGTTTTTTCTTTGATCTCTGTGCTATCATCCCTTGAAGTGTTATAAATGAGTTCAGATAGCTCAAATATTATGCTATTTTGTTACAGTAAGTGGTAGTTTATGCTTCTCTTTCATGCCTAAAATGAAAAGAGCAAAGTCTCTTTCCGTGGATCTTTCACCGGTTTCTCTGGTGTGTGATACGTCACCCAGAGCAGCAGCATCGATAGCACTTATTCCAGTTGATTCTGCAAGACTATTTCTATATGAATTAGGAGTCACATCAACAACTTCTAAACCAATGTTTCCGTCACTAGACTTGTGCCTATTTCAGTATCCTCATGCCCACCATAGTTATTGTTATGCCTTGTGTTAACATCGAACAATCTTTCATGAAATTTCCGCAGATGGGAATAAAACGTGCTGAATACCCGATATTTTCTTTCACAACCATCTATTCCACATCTAATGGAGAAGTTGGGTTCAATACTATGTGAGAATCTTATGTGATGTAACAACTTTTTGAAAGTACTGGTCCTGAAAGTTTGAAATATTGAACAACTTTGAAACTGTAAGGATGCCATCAGGCCTAATCTAGCATAACCTTGGCTAGGCCTAAATAGGATGGCTTGGCATAAGTACTGGACAAACCTCACAGTCACAGCTTTAATGCACACTCAGTCATAATAGTTCAGTCATGGCCTGCGCTGGCTAGGCCTAATAAACTTGCTACAATGGTAAGCCACAGCGCGCATTGTATTAGTCGCTGTTACTTGTAAGGCATAGTCTAGGCTTAATTATAAAGTCTTCAAGTCTTATATAGGCGATTAAGTAGCAGAACAGCTTGGCTAGCATAGCCTAGCCATAACGTTGGAACTCTAAACTTAGAGAATTTAGACGAAGGTATGCACTATGCTTAGCAGTTATTTACTATGTACTTTTCTAAACCAAACAACTCTTTCAAAAGCTTTACGTCAACTTACACTTGTGACATGTTGCTTTAGATTCATATAATAATACTAGCAGCCGTTGAAGGTGAAGTGCAGTCGTGTCAAGTCTCGTCACATGTGACGGCGAAGCGCTTCTGCGGGAACAAAATATGGAATACTCGTTATAGTCGCCCAGCAGTGCAGTGATGTCAGTATACTGTAGGCCTATATTCTGTACTGTACTTAGGTCTAAGGCATTGTGTTAGCGCCTAGCGCGCGAACGACCATCCATTGTGAAAGTTAACTTTTCATTGGCTTAGATTTTGAATCTTTCATTTTATATCATTTGGGATTCTTTCTAATTTCGCAGATATGCACCAATTTTCTTGAATACCAACTTTAATTCTTTTACATATTTACCAATATTTATTACCATAGCCACATTCTTGAAAGGCTGTATTCAGTGGATTAATGTAATGTCGTGCTTTAGAAAATTTGTTTTAACCAATAAAAAGTAAGAGCACTTCTGAGACGTATAGTCTGTCATTATTTTCACGGCGCGGCCTGGTGGCAAACGTAACTTTTTTTTTCTAGTACGAATGAGTACATCATTGTAGAAAATTCTATAGAAGTCACAATGACCAAAGTGTTTAAGTTATGTTCGGCGTAACGGCGTTTAAGGGTCAGGTATTGTAATTGCGCTCATTCGTTGTGGAGAAATATGTATGCTGGCCGTGCTATTTCGCACAAAACACTTAAACGTACACAAGCATGACACAAAATATTGTTCCAGCTAGCTCAAGCTGTAATACTAAGAATATTGTGTCAACAAGTGTCTGGAGAAATACTCACGTTTAGGCTCAATAAGTTTGAATTGTGAGTCAAACAGTCTTCATGGGCCAATCCAGAAGGGGAGGGATTCAGTGTTTTCGAATGATCGCGGTAGCTTATATACTTTCCGTTGTTTTGTTAAATACATACGCGCACGGGACTACCTTCGTTGGGGGGGGGGGGAGGGCTGAGGCAATTTTTGTTTCAACACAAGCATGCCCGAAAAAGAGCGGCTTGTCTGAAAAAAAAGGGTACCTTCTGAGCAATGGGTTGCAAACCCTTACCGGGTCTCATACACCTATGGTTAGACCTATGTAGATAGTATATAGATAATTGTCTGGACCCGCTAATCGGGTGTATATATTTACAGGTTAGGCGCGGCTCCTTATGATTTCATTACCTCAGGATCATTTGCTCTTTTAACTGTATTAGTTAGTCTTACCTTATTAAACTTTCACGAAACTTCATACAGGCCTAGCCTACGAATCCATCCCTACCCCCCTTACCCTCACATAAAAAAAATTTACTTCAGTTACATAAATACTGAATGATTATTCCCCAGGGTGCAATTTTAAACTAATTATAAGGGTAGAACAGATACAACCCCAAGAGATGTATAATTAGCTCTTATCTTGTGTAATTCTACCCTGTTATGATACTTCAAAATAAGTGTTGTTGGTGTTATGCCCATTTTGATTGTAAAAAAATATACTAAGAAGGGTTATTTTACACCTTGTTACTGATATATTCACAACTCGTAAAAAAGCAGAGTTGCGCTGCAGTTTTGTGTCAAGTTGGGTTGTACACCCGTATATGCAACCCTTGGGTTGCCACCGTATGACGTCTTTGGGCTTGAGGAGTTGTATAATACTTCCCCGACTGTGCTTTTGGAACAAATGGCGGTGGGAGTCTGTCCTCATGGCTTCCACTCCATCCCCTGTTTACGCCACATGCAGCTTTAACAAAATCTATATAAACGTAGCTACGTTTCGTCTATACACGTCAAAGAGTTGAGCTGTTTCATTGATTTGTTTTGCATATATAAGTTAAAATTCTGTTCAAAATCTCTTTCACAATCTTTCTATCTGGATGAACTTGATCCTTGAAAGGCTGTACTCTAGTTATGTCGAAAGCATCGATAAAACCAACTCTCTTCTCGTCTCGAAATATCTTCCTCAATTCTAGTTCATGTTGAACTATATTCCATTCGCTAGAAACAATAGCAATCCATACGGCAGGATGGTCTTTCGTGTTAGCGCCTTTAATGATGACCTTTGACCTTGGACAACGATCGAGAAACGTAGTCACTGCTTGCTTTATCGCTAATAATCTTCGAACGTAGAATATCTTACCAGTGGCTATGAAATGAGCCCACAGTGACAACACGTAGACGACCTCACAGCCATCCTTCCTAGAATTGATTCGATCTACTATGTATTCTATGTAATCTGTTCTTAAAACTAGACCGGTCCCGGAGCTAGGGAGGCCATGGAAGTGATATTTGATTGAAATCTTATCTTTAACACTCTTCAATTCCACAGGTCCATGTCCTTTAATGGCACCTTCTGGTAATGGAAGTTGAACCAAGTATCTTTTGTAATAGTCCCTGACATACTCAAAGACCTGTCTGATGGTAGAATCCCCAAGAAAGACTATAGTTTTATGTGAAAGACATTTCATCCCTGTATCGACTGAAAAATCGACCACTCTACAATCGTTAGGATACCATTTATTCTGAAAGAAATGGCCACTCGTGTGCATTCCAGCAGGTGTACCAATCATTGCACAGTAGGATAACTCCATTCGGCGTATATCTTCTATGGGTAGGTTTCGCTTCAAGGTATCTTCAACAAACACCGACGGATTTGCTGGAATTTTAACCATATGGGATCTGGTGAATCAAACAGATAACATTACATTAATTTAGTCACCCTATAACGATATGAATGTCTTTTTATCCTTCTTTTATAATTGTTTTAAAATGGTAATCTGTTAGCCCAAGTTTTAATTTTTTTCCCCCCGTTTCTTTGTTATTTTGGTACATCCTTCCAAACAAATATTGGATTGAGTTGTATTCGACCCTAGATGCAAATGCCAATTCATATTTGTTTATAACATCATTTGGGATTAGGATTTGTCGACGTGATCAAATATTTCAGGTACCAATATTCTTGATTATTTGAGTTTTGAGTAGCAGATAATCAGCATTCCTAAAAAGACACGATATAAGGACTTAATAGCCGTTATCGAATTTTAATTATAAACGTTAAAATGAGTTCTAAGTAAAGTCTTCTTTTATGGGTTTTCTTGTCAGTCTATTTCGATCATACGGTTAACGACTTCACGCAGATCTTCTTCGCCGAATGTAATTACCTTTCCATTGTATGTCAATTAAGTTAAGTTAAAAGATTAACATAATTTGTAAAAAAACAAAACTAATACAAATTAAAGTGAAATCAAAAGGAAAGAGATTCAGATAAAATAAAAAGAATCGTGTAGTTCATTTAAGATGAACTATAGAAACCGAGGATTTATTTACATGTGATGCTTTTCTCGTGAAAAAGAATTAAACAAAATTCGAACAAGAACACAACCGTGGAAGATGAAAGTTTAAACAAAATAAATGGTTTGTTCCCGCCCCCCCCCCTCCCTTTAAAAATCTTATTTGAGGTAGTGTTGTGATTTAGAATGCACTTACTTCGTTAAGAGCGACTTAGAAAGCGGTGATAAGTTGTCCTCTAATTTTAAGAAAGTACCTTTGTACATTTTATGATACTTCCAATCTTTGCATTTCAGTCTAGGGTCCTTAGGTTTCTGACAGTACCATGGTCCATGGGTTCGAGGGTTACTTAAGTTGCAAAATGGCCACTGTAAAAGGAGAAGAAGAAGATACATATTACACAAGGTCAACTTATCGAAGAGAAAACTAATTTAATAAAGCTTTTCCAAGAATATAGTAACTATGTTGATGTACAAACTACTCCTAAATGTTAAACCAATGCAGATCTGTAGCCAACAATTCTGAGTTGGAGAGCGCACGAAGAATGTACATGTAGGAACCAAGAGTTCTTAAAGGGGCACAATACTCGTGCATTGTGCACTGTTAGGTTATTGTGCATGTGATGATAGTACAGAGAGGGAGCCAAACAGTCTGAAAGGATGAGGGAAATAGGGGAGGGGGATATGAACAAGCCTAGTTACAGGTTTGATTCCATGTGACCAAGTTTGGAAACTGAACGTCAGAAAAACGCTCAATTCAAACCCCGAGACAAAGCTGCAGTCAATGCATCAAGATTCATAAACCATTTTCATAGGAATCACGTAATCTTTTCATTTTGATCCACATCGCTACAAGGTCCTATGCAGGCCCGTCGAAAGGTTGTTGTGTGTATGTGCAAAGTAAGGCAGTTACTATCAAAATGTTGAAAATAAAAATCGAATCAATGTACAGAAAGTGTTGACATTTGGATATAATTTAGTATTCATCTACTTTGTCACATATCTGGGGGTTGATGATGGTAAAATATGATAACCCCATGGAAAAGTTCTATATGGAAACCATGGAAATCTTATTCCAGGTAGTGGACATATTAAGAGAGTTACAAGTTTTAGACACTGTACGTTCGTTGAACAAAACGACATGTAGTACGAATGTAGTGACGGAGGACTACCTTGCAGAATAAGATGGACTATATTTTGAATGGTCTACAAACTACCATCCAAACAAAGTTGACTTATGTTATTTTAGAAGAAAATGTACATTTCGCTTGTCTTTTTTGTCTTCACTTACAACTGTATAATTATCACTGTAAACAGCCACGTGCACAATTTTACTAAGATTGTAGAAAGCTAGGTTTGGTGGGGGGTGGAGATACAGGTTCAAATAAGAATAGAAACCTGCAAGAAAGGGACAGGGGCAGCTCCATGAGTTAATGAAAAAGTAGACGTTGCCCTAATTTCGTTGAAGCCAACTAACTTAGGGATTCTGCCGGTTGATCCTCCTCAGGGGATAAAATAAAAACATTCAGAGCCATTTTTACACTATAAATGTCTATAATGTCTATAAAAATGTCTATAATTTGATCTTAACGTGTGTTCGTATTTTCTAAGGGGCTTTAACATCACACAATTGAACGTTTTCCTCCGACTAATTTACCTAGTGGGTCGTGTCTCCGGGGCCCTTTGCGAAAGCCACTTACTGTAGATAGCAAAAAAAGAAAAGCCACGACGACTTACCTCAAGTTCTGCGTACCTACAGATAACCTCTTCAGTTACATTTCCTGCTACGAACTGGCCTACAAAGGTAACATTAAGTGAGATTCATCTGCGGAAGCAGTTCAACAGGATGAATGAGTGTTACAGAAACATTGACCTTACCACTCCACCGCAGAGTGAAATATACAAAGTATGTCCCATTCTGAAAATCGGTCATTTTATCTTCTCTTGAAGCCGAGTAAGGATTCACACTGAATATCTTAAACCTGAAAAAGTCTCCGCCATACAGTTTGGGTTCATTTCTCCAGTCTCTTGTCTGTATTTTGACCACGAGTGTGTCGTTTATGTGATAAACAGTTTTCCTTTCCATAACATTAACAGTGGTAAAGTAAGGGCTCGTCGTTTGATTAAACTTGACATTAGGTATAACTTGCTCGTTCACATCTCCCCCAAGAACTTGCTGATGGGTACAGTTATCTTTGGAGCGCCACGGCGGAGTCCATGGATGTATACTGTCGGAAATTAGAAAAGATGATATAAACAATGTTGACGTCAGGTGTAAACTGAGACTACTTTGGCTTTTGTCGTACGATAATGTTGCTGGTTCAGTATGAGGAGTGTGAACAGCAATATAATAAGACCGAGGAATAATGCGATTAGAAAAAGGCTGGATCTCCAAAGGTGCATTTTGGTCAGTGATTGGCATGAATTTGCATGGATGTAAGCAAAGCATTAAAGTAAAGCATTAAATGCGTGGATTTGTAAAGCGTAACAGGTTTTTATTTAGTGCGCAATCGCACAAAGTGCTCACGGTTTTATAGCATCCCTTTCAACGTAATGTATATAGGAATGATCTATTGTAGTCAGTTGGCTGTTACTGCATATTAGTGCTCTTATGGTTGTCATGGAAATGCATGGCGTGGAAAATGTACAGGTACAAGGTTGTCCATCATTCCCATGTAGGAAATGGGCCGGTAGGGGCTTCCATTTTGGGGTCGAGTGAGGAAAGGTTTTCGTTCTTTTGTCTCTGTGTGTATAAGCGGAACCAGTTGCGTATGCATTTAGAGCAATGACAGTAGCTGAAACGAAATATACACTCAAACAAAAGTAATAAATAGAGTTTCTGGCAACTACGTATGCTTGTGAACGTTTTCATCAATTTGTATGTGGTCCAAAGGTCAGTGTTGAGACGGATCTTAAAATCATTGATTCCGATCTTTCAAAAGAGCCATTTTGGAATATTAGAGATGAACGTAGTGTTGTCGGCGCGTTATTACTCAAAGGCAAAAGAATTGTTGTTCCTCAATCTCTCCGTAAATTAATGCTTTGCAAGTCAGGACATCGAGAAATGCAGGTCTCGAGCACGTGAAGCCCTGCATTGGCCTGGCATGGGCCAAGACATATAGCTGCAATGGAAATGAAATGTGACACATCCAAAAAATTCCGAAACATACAAAAAGTAGAACCAACTTTGCCACATGAAGTCACAGAGAGACCGTGGCAAAACGTTGGTGCAAGTTTGTATACTTAGGAAGGCATAAAGTATCTATACTAGTGTCTGATTATCATTCCAACTACCCAGAGGTTATCAGTCTGACATCATTTGCCCTGTTGTTCTCACAGGTTACTGGAATGGAGCTTTTTGACCGAGTTAGGACTGTTCAGACGCTCAGGGATAAGAGCAATTCATTGACATGCAGAATATAACTACAATCGACCCTCATATTACGTGCTAAATGGCAATGAGGTTTTTTGTTCTTGAACAGAACAGAGAATCACGCGTCAGTTCAGCTCGATCTGTTGAATAGGCGCAAAGTTAAACACGTTATTGTATTATCATGCTCGATTAACTATGCCACCGTTTGGTTTGAATTGTGCTAACAACAGTTTTACTCTGACGTTTTCATATTAATTTCATGAAAATGGCTCACCTTTCTGTAGCCACTTCGTGCGTTCTTTGTTGTATTGTATCATCAAACGACACTGTCGCTGGTCTAATAGCAGGCAACATTAAATGATCAGTGTCGAAGCGGCCATTCCATTCCAGCAGTATGATTATAATACTGATTGTCATAGCCATTACTAGTAACACACGTAAACGGTCCATCGCTTGGGGCAAGCTGTTAGGGGATACAAAATACATGTGACAATTAGTCGAAAATGATCACCTCCTCGTATGAAGTGCATCTAACTAAATTGTTGTTTATCAACATTTTTGATTACCGTACATATCCGACCACGTGGAATGCCAACAATCATGTCCTATTAAATACGTGAGGCTTCATAGTAAATATTGAAAAAAAATATAAAATAGCAGATTTCAGCAACCTTGCACATTAATATGTTTGCTTGCTAGAGATACTGCCTTAGAGCGCTTCTATAATAGGTGTTTATGTGTTAGACGGGGATCGGGACGACGGATGGAGGGGAAAGGGGCTGTCGGATACCGACCAAAACATCAAAACGTCCAAACAATATCCAATATTTATTATTATTATTATTAACCAACATTTATAACTCTATTCACACCAAAAAGAGTGTACCATAGCGTGTACAACTTAGCCCTGGTCATTGGTAACTTGTCACACCTACACACCAAAGTTTGTACGATTCGATCAATTTCTCCTGGGGCACCACAGTGCACCACAAGCACGGGTTCCCCCGGGCGACTTTCCATAGGGTGCAGCCACAAACCGGCGCACGCAACTATTCACAAGTTATCTCGCAAGTCCCCATTTATACACCTGGGTGAAGAGAGGCAATAGAGATAAAGTGCCTTGCCCAAGGACAAAACGCAATGATCTGGCCAGGACTCGAACCTGTAATCCTTAGATCACAAGTCCACTGCCTTAACCACTTGACCACAACGCCCCACAATATATGCCAAGAAAGGCATTCAGCTACCTCTATATATATATAGCCTATGCTAAATATAGTGGGTTGTGGCTCCTAATGCAAGTTATAAGGTACACTTGTAAGTATAATAGATATATCAAATGCAATAGCTTGTTATAATTGCACGTTAGCTTGAACTATGACGACTCCAGACATGCTTGTATAGGCCTACTGTGGAATTCTAGACGCAGCCGTGGTCATAATTACAAGCCAGTTGCTTTCTGTCAAAGCGAACTTGTCCTAGCTGTTCCTACATATCCTCTCGAAACACCGTTATTTTTCGATATGCGTGTAACTTGCTGTCACATTTATTTCCGTGACAAAATGACGACTGTCTAAATATTCCGCTCTATTATACCATAAATTACATTGCCTGTGCATTTTAAAACATTCAGTCAGTTGTGTCAAAATCAGCGTTAAGTGTCCTCCAAATGTTTATGCATTAATAGTAACCAATTCACTATATATATA
>KN882286.1:247614-257693 GCA_000934455.1 Apostichopus parvimensis
TTCCCCTTCCGCTCTCTTCACCTTTTCTCCTTTTGCCGAAAGACCCAAAATTTGCCGACAGACCCAAAATTTGCCGACAGCGACCAAATTATTGGGGGGGGGGTGTGACACCCCCCCACACCCCCCGCTCGCTACGCCCCTGAATACAAGACAAGACACTGAAATTGCATTGCATCAATTGCATTGTTTATTGGGAGAAATGTTTCTTAGCATCGATACATTAGCAGCAATGTCACATTGAACCATAGATTATGTAAAATAAAACAACATTAAAATATTCATGAAATAACATAAACAAAGTAGCATGAAGTCAAGATAACCGAACGGTTGAACGCAAACGAAACGAAACATAACTGTTTGTCATATTATGCAAGAACATATTTGATATATCTTCCATAAAACTCGAATGGTATTCTATTTCTCAATTATACAGCAATGTACAATAAAGCGTACTGTTAAATGTCAACAGTATTGCCCTCAATATTGCCCCCCCCCCCCAACTCCCCGAAAAAATAAGTTAATGGTCGTAGTACAACAAGCATTGTACTACTACACTACGGCATTTAGTTATCTTGTTTATTATAGTAACCACCAGAGTCTGGAAACAACATGGACGATCAGAAAAGCTAAGAAAGTAATGTTGACGACCTCTAAAAAGTTTAATCGTGCTAAACTTTAGAGCTAATACCCTAGGTATTTAAGCTCCATCAACATATATGATGTGTGTACTTTGCACAGTCTAGCATATTCTAAATAAATACATGGTCGAATCAGTAATTTATCCAAATTCACACGTTACCAAGAGTACAAGTCAACGACACGTCTTGATTTCGCGTCAGCAGTATATAATTCAAACATTGGTGCAGTTAGCTGTTTCAGCCATCAACGTGCAAAAACATTTCCCGTAAATGTCTAAATACTCGAGCTAATTACAAGCAAGATCAACTCTTGTTTATCAAAAAATTTGTTTATAAGTGACCAAAGTTACTTGTTTAACTAAAGCACAATTTAAATTGAAGTTTTATTTTTTAAATGGAATATATTTATTATTGATACCTTATTAGTGTTTCTCTGTTTTTTACCCATACCTAATTGTTTACATTTACCACAAAAAAACTGTCCTTGGTTATTATATTAGTCATTAAATATAGTAAACTACCTACATCCTCCCAGTACCTTCGTGTTTGCACGATTCCTGGATATCCTGTTTCAGTACTTTGAAAGACAACATGACACCATGAACTGATTTTTACATATAATCGATTCGTAACTGTATCTATGGCCTCGTCTCAACAATATAAGTAGAATATAAGAAGAATATATAAATAGAATAACTTGTTGACCTCATTAAATTCCGGTTCCAAAATCCAAGAATATCGTTATCAAGTAGTCAATTGAGATTATGAAGGCAAAAAAAAGTTGAAATATTTCTGTTTTCAGATTTTGATTCTGTAATAAGTGCTTATATAAACGAGCGTCGGGCGGAAGAATATTTTTAGAATTCTACATAATTAGCCAAAGTTGTCTCAAGTAGCGACATTTATGTCACTGTTCGCAGAGTCCATACTGCACAGTGCATAACTTAACAGTGTGCGTATAATTACCAGGAAGAAAAGAAAGAGAATGTAAAATATATTTCTCGCTTCCCACCATCATATAAGTGAAAATAGTAATTTACGTGGCTGTATCATATTATCAAAATCAGCAGCAAAAACGTTTTCATCCTGATCACCATTGCCCTGATCACATAAACATGCTTACATGCATTGGCATTACGAAAGACATTCGTCAGACAATAACAAAACTATAATATCTAACTTCATATGTATCAAATTTCATCTGTTGGCAAAAGAGGAGATATGTCTGTGTGTTTACGTAAGCATTGTTGCTGATAATCTCGTGCCATTCTACGCCACTTGAAGTACTTTCAGTTTAAAAACAAACAGCCTTTGAACCTACTGTAGCTATAGTCTAGTTATAGCAACAAATGCACTGAATTCCATTGCGACAGCAATTGCGTGACAAAACTACAGTAGCTCTTGTGTTCATTGCAAACACTCTAACTAACACATTGAACTGAATACTTTTTAAGTGTACTTCTCTTACGATTGTGGTTATTAAGTTATAATTCGATTGTTCTAGTTTCGTTCCTGAGACAGGTTTACTGATATTCTTTCCCGTCATTGTCGTTAATTCCATAAATTTTAAATAACATAGAATTCAGTCTTACCACACTATGCCTGTTTAAATAGGAATCACCTTTTTTACTACCACTGTAAGCTATGAACTTTTTTCTTCCATTTTTTTTTTTTACCACGCTTGGTATCTTTATTGGTAAGTTAAGATTCTTGTGCCAATTCGAACATATATGAATACAATAAGGTTAAAAACCATTACATACAAAAACGATGATGCATCGTCATTAATTGAACAGTATAGTGCAATTACTTATGAGTCTTTTAACTGCTCGTAAGAAATAAAAGCTTTGCCTCTTTGCTTGAGTTCTCTCTCAAGTGTAATAGTAAATTTCAACTTATATAACAAATATCTAAGTCAATCAACTTTTCTGAAAGTTCACAAATAAGTGTTGAGAAAGAAATCAAACGTCATTCATCCAGTACAATTGTGGTAAGTGGCACTGAAAATATATAGATATTTATTCTTGTGTTGCGTAGATTTTGAGATACGTAGGTAGAGCTCATGTTTATTACATCCTTCTGTTTCAATATATCGTAAACGTTCGTAGGATACCTAAATATAGCGCGATGTATTATTGAAAACACCGGTGTTGTAAACATGTAGAAGATAAAGTGTGGAGCTGTACATTCACTGTGGTTCTAAATTCTAATATGGTACACGGGCAAGGACACGGATCAGACATTACGCAAATTAACAGTGTGCGAATAGAGATGCGCTTAGAGGCGTTGACGGCAACAGAAGCGTGTTATCCACACTCAGAAAAAAAAGCAGCATAAAATGAAAAATGTCTCTAAAAGATGATTTAGGCAGAATTGTAGTCTTAGTATGTTATAGAAAAAATGAAACACACGGAAATAACTGCCGACATAAGGGTTTATAAGCATTCCAGGTTTCAAGATATTCAAAAGTTACAAAAGGTAAATCCTGGTAAGGAACTTAACATTTTAATTGATGATGAGATAGGCTCTTCATTACACTTTTTTAATGCTACATGAATTATTTTAATCATTTTAGAAACTCACTGCATCATGCCTTTTAACTTAAGTATAACATAAAGAAACAGCGCAAAAAAAAAGATGGAGTTGAAGATCATTTGTCGGCGATAAATTTATAACATATTGTAGGATTTCATTTGAGATTGCAAAAAGGCTTCTTTCCCTATTGAGTTTTGTGAAGTATCTGTGGAACTGACTTAATTGTCTTTGTATTAGCTTATGTAAAGTCCAGTCGCCTTAATAGATAAACCGTGGCTCTTTAAACGGTAATTTCTTTAATATGATGCAATAATGTAATAATAAACCTGGACTGATAACTATAGTTTCTAACTTTCTCCAACATATCAATATTAATTGTCTACACAAATTTATCCTTTATAAGAATTATTCTTAAATCTTTCTATTTTTAATCGTATAAGGAATGGCTAAAAACTGGATTAAACATGAAAGCAGATTTAAGATAATTAAAACAAGCTTTTCATTAAAAACTAACATGGCGATATTTTCTTGTCTTTAATCTTCACCTATACTCTGAAATTAAATAACTTCTGAGCTAAACAAATTCATGGTAAGAAATCTGAGGAGAATGTTAGAACCCCTAATGACTAGGTTTCTCATCTTTTTTTGAATTCATTACATTTCTCGGTCCATTGTTGTAGTGAGGCTTAGCGGAATTAGATCATACGCTCTTTCAACAGACCGTATGGCTTCTTCTTTTGTAAATTTAGACCAATCCTCAGGAATATCGGCCTCAACACAATGATAGTGCTTTGCAAACTGTCTGTTTAACCTATTAAAAATGTATTTCCAGAATTCGTTCGGTTCATCAACGTTACTGGGAATATTCCAAGTCGGATAATCTTCCTTGTATTCACTGTAGGGTCTGAAGAAAGCCTTCGGGGACCTATACTTCATTTGACTTGCAACTGCAGAAGTGCATACTTCTATAAACAGACTCATAGATTCTACTTCATGCCATCCCTTTAGCCCTCCCGGGTAGTGCAGCTCCGTTCCATGAAATTCATGACCCTCAAGGGTATTTTCACAGACTGCTCCACAAAATGGGCACTGCTCAGTACAACCTTTAATGACCTGCGCAAGTTCGATGTGTATCTGTCCGGGCAGTGACATCAGCCATGTCTTTGTGTCATCCATGTTACCTCTTTTAGGAAGGATAATCGACTCTTCAAGTTGGGATTTTAATTGCTTTAGTACAATCCGCATGGACTCTGCAAAGTTTTCAAAGTTTTGTACTGTTGCTAAGTCTGCCATATCGTCTAATGTACTCACACTACAACATGTTTTGCAATAAGTCCTCATATTCTTTTGGAAAAGTTCTAACCACATTTTAAGACTTTGGTTAGCTTCTGATTGAAACTGACTCATAGTTTCTTCAATTACTTTGTTTGTATGTGTTATGAAGAAACGAATGATGTCAATTTTTAAAGTTTCGATAATGGAAGTATTACATTTATTGCATTCGTTTGCTATGAACTCCAAAATCCATTTCTCGGTAAAGCTATCGTAGTTCTTAAAGAACTGAGCAAATCCTAAGTAATCACCTTTTACGCAAAGGTCTCTCAAGACCGTTCCAATAAATGTTCGTTTCAAGTTAAAGACTTCTGACTTTACAATGAAAGAATCTCTTATTCGACGGACAAGGCTTTCTTCAGCAACTTTTACTACCGAGTTTACCAATGCTTTCCCAACAATTTCACCCACGAGACCATCACAGTTTTCAAAGTGTCTTGTCTTTTGTATGGCCAGACATAAAGTTGACTCTTCATGTGAAAATGTGTTTACAATGTTCTGAACTCTAATATGCTCAAGTTTCTTCAGAGATATCACGTGTGAAGACCAAGCAGATATGTGTACGAGAGCAGCAGCTTTTGCCTTTTCACTATCACTCCCATCGATAATAGCTCTATGAATCAAGTTAAACATTTCATGTAAAGTTCTACTAAAGTCAAAAAAAGCTTTCGAAAGCGCTCTGCCAATCACTGTCATTTTCGCTTCAGTTACAGTGCTGTTGATGCTGTTTATATCTTCTGAAGAAAGAATGGGAAGCATACTTATAAAATACCTATCAAGCCTTTGTAGGGTGATAAGATTGAAGGGAAGCAGTGTACACTTTGTGATATTTGAAGAAGTCATCACTTCTCTGAGGACAATCATGTCTGAGTTGGAGCACACCTTCTCAAGATTTGACAGAAATAGAACAGCCTTGCTCTCTAGGGAAGGGTAGTCTAGTGGTTCTGCCAGTTTTATTTCATAATCAACATGATCGAATAAACTTTTTTCATTGATTCTACTCTCAGTGGATTCAATGTCATCAACTGAAAGAGCTTTGATGTCGTTTCTTAAGTGAGCTTCGTGAACTTCAGAGAGAAAATTGGAGCCAAAGTATAAATACATGGTTATCCTGTCAACAACAACGCTAAATTCATCTTCAAATTCTTTCAAAGAAACACAAAGTTCCTTAGAGGTAGCAGCAATTTCATGAGGTTTGGAAGATATGTTTGTTATTTTTGAATGAACCTTGTCAAATATCATAGAAATGTCTTCATTTGCAACATTGAAGTTATCATTTATGGTTCTGATATCATTTGATGTTGAAGGTGTTTTGTGTGCATTGGCACAGTCAGAAAGTGATTTGTTTGTTAATAATGACTCGACCTCTTTGCCGCATTGCTTTAATATGTAAAGCATGTCTTCTTCCGTATTCTGTTGGATATCACATAACTCGTACAACGGATATCTTCTTTGCATCGTGTTAAGGAATTCTTGTTTGGTTTGCTCAAAAGTGTCTGTACTGTCCTTTGTGTTTTCCTCAAGCTTTTCAATGAAAAGTTCCCTCGCATTCTTAACTTGCTTGACAATAGACTCAGATCGTTTCACCTCTTCTGTTATCTCTTGCAAGCATTGCTCAGCTTTCTGCAAGAAAGAAACTTTATTTGACTCGATATCTTGCTCAAAGTATTGCTCTTGCGCCTGTAAGCATTTATATTTCGAAGATTGCAGCATTTCTGAGACATTTTGCTGAAATGCTTTCATTTTATCGCTAGCAGTTTGAGAGAGAACATCCAGTTGTTTACTTTTAAGGTTCTCAATTTCATTTGACGAACCGTACTTAAGGTCATTACACGCTAATGCCAGTTTTTCAGAAAGATCCTGCCTTATTTGTAAGATCATGCCCCGGTACAATGCTACAAATTCGTCCTTGAGCTTTTCGATGTTGGTATCTTGAAAGTTCTCTACAAAGCTGCTAGTTTTGAGCGCTTTATCAACATCCGCAAGGCGTTGACAAAATCCATTAAATGACATCTGAGGACGAGTGCATGATTCTAAGAGTTTTAAAATAAACTGCCGAAGAGCAAGAACATCTGAATATTTGTGCTGGTCTTTGCTCGATAAACATGTTTCACTTGGTCCTACTGTTAACGCGCATCTCTCATTTTGGAATAAGAAAATATCGCTGATATCTTGATTTGAGATTTCATTACCGTCACTTTGAAGAATTTCCCTTAAGATTTGTTCTGTTTCTTTGAATACTTTGTCAGAATGATATTCTCCATCACTGTGGCTAGGATTTCTTTGCGCATGATTGACCAGAAAACACTTCCCTGACTTATTTACTTCCTTCATTCTAAGAAGGCCTTTTGAAATAGTTTTCATAAACGTTTTCTTATCCTCTGTGCACATTTCGTCCGTCACGTTAATGAGAACTACATCAGCTAGACAAGTAGCTAAGGAACAAATAAAGTTGTTTCTCTCAATATAATCTGGAGATGAAATTTCCTCAGTATGAAAACTTTCTGTGTTTAGTATCAGTAGAAAGTCATATGGGATGTTTGCATTTTTAGCATTTATAACCGGCAGTAGTTGCACAAGAAGGCCATCTCCTTTTGTACAAAAGGAGAAATTTACTCCAAACAATTGATTAATTAAGGAAGTCTTTTTGGTTTCGTTGCAGCCAATTATTGAAGCAACACAAACCTTAGCATCAGACATGGATCTGCATTGCAGACTGTCAAATACTTCATGTAACCATTTGATCCCAATTGCATTCGCATTACTGTGACAAAGTGGCAATGAAACGCCTCTTTCAAACAAATAGGCAAATTTTTCGGGATATGTTTCATTATCTGTTGCAGAACTTTCGCTACGTGCGATCCTTGGATGATCACATTCCACCATTTGTCCAACCTCGTGTACTAAATCATTTACATCAAACTTAATATTTGTATCCTGTTCATTCTGTAACACCTTCCCTAGCCTAAGGACAGAAAATGTTTCAAGATACCTGTATAGCAAGTGACTATTTTCAATACCACTGTCTAAGCAATTCAAGAAGATTTTCATCGGCTCTCCCAAACTCGAGTCTTTCTGCAGATTTCTAATTTCGCGTTTCCTGTGTAATTTGTTAGAGATTTTATGTTCAATTCCATCGACTCCAATCTCTTCCCGGTCTACCACAATCCAATCACTCCAAAGCTCTTGCAGTGGAAATATTTCTTGCCGTGTTCTCCCTTCTCCTTCTACAGCATTAACGATGTTGTGAGAAATGACTTTGGTACTCTTACAGTTTGGAAATTCGTCATCAACATCAATGTCTAACATTGCACAAATCTGCGGAAACATTGCGAATGAAATCTGCCTATCTGTAAGTACAGTTTTTGTGATATGATTTAATAAAATCTGACCCAGCTGCGGTCTTAGGGCGGCAGTATGTTCAACAAAGGTAACATTTTGAGTTTTTTGGAAAGGAACTATACAGTCAGTGTGATTTGAGACCAGAATTACGTTTGAGGACTCACTTATTTCTTTGACTCTTTTCTGAACTTCATCATTTATGGTGGTTTCCACAAACAGAATAACAGTGCTTGACACTTTGCAACAAAAATGAGCTTGTTCTCTGTGATTGAGAGAATCACCTTGCAAATTTAGAATAGCCAAGGGTACTTTGATATCGTTTTCCCCTTGTGTTGGTAAGTACCAAGCACATTCAACGATCCCTTTGGAAAAAGCATTGTCTTTATCCTCTGATATGTATGTCTTACATGGCTTACCAGAGTTGCTTATTGCTGAAAGCATCTCGTTAAGAACCTCTGTCTTAGAAACACTTACCTTTCCAAACCGAAAACATGATATAATGACAAATGGCTGATTAATGATACCTGTTACATCTTCTGTGC
The DNA here is from genome assembly GCA_000934455.1 of Apostichopus parvimensis. Taxonomy (NCBI): domain Eukaryota; kingdom Metazoa; phylum Echinodermata; class Holothuroidea; order Aspidochirotida; family Stichopodidae; genus Apostichopus; species Apostichopus parvimensis. The sequence continues at coordinate 256,004 of KN882286.1, forward strand.
TGGTGCATACATAAGACCTACGTAGACCATAATGTAGTAAAATGGGTTTTTGATGTAACCTCGGAAGTATGATTGGCACAGCTTTTCCAATTAAAGATAGGTTGCGTAATACCTCTTGGAGAAGGTGAATATCACAGCATGTCAAAATGGCAAACAAAATATCTCTGATTCCGTCATCTCCATTGCTTTTTTTTTTGGCTTCTTCTAGTCTTTTCAAATGGTCAGAAAGATCTTGAACTGCAGTTTCTTGACCAAACGAAAGCCGATTAAGAAATGTTTGTATAATGTCTCGGCGATCATTGGTATTATAGTCAACCTTGACCATTCGTTGATCTTGAAGGGTTAACTTTGATGCTTCATCCAAGCCAAGGAGTCCTAACAGGTGTGTAAAATCCTTGTCCTCTTCTAAGGGTACTTCTGGTAGTATTGTTTCTGAGAATAAAGATTTGGTACATCCTAAGAAGCTGTCTCGAGCAACTGAATACATGTTATGTTATTAAGCATACGCTAAAAAAAATCTTCCTCCACAAAGATCATATTTTGTTGAAAGAACTATAAGCCATGCTGGATGGTTTATTAAGAACAGACACAACATAGCCAGCTAGGCTACCAGTATGGCTTGACATACCTCGAGTTATATATTTTACTGTGAATTTGTAGGAAGCTTTCAACTTACCATGCTCGGGCAACATGTATTTGGCAATTAAGTAGCCACCGGCAGCCGAGATTGTCACGCATAGAAAGATGGGTAAATATAATCCGCCAAAAGCTAAGAAGAAAAAATAAACATATTTACTTCGGGGTGTGTGATATTTATGACCATATATGTACGTAAAACCCATGTTATGTGAGGTCATGATTATTGAATAGGGGGAAATGGAAGGTTAGGGAAGGCACGAACACAATGCATCTTGTCACGATCAATTATTTCATAATTGTCAATGTAATATTGGAATTAATAAAGCTGAGAGCTACCCCATTTATATCAAATAAGGAGTGAACTGATTCGTGAGTGAGGCACACACTGCAGTAGCAGATACTTTTTACATGTTTATTTGCTTTGAAAATGACTAGTCGAGGTTTGTAGCTCAACTTATTACAACGTTGAAAATACATACTAACTTTTCTTTCATATCGTTTAATAATGTGCAAGTACTTGTCGTGTTAAGATTATCTTTGGGTGTAACATTGACTACGCAAGAGTAAAAGAATACTGTGTTGAAAATATTTGCAAATCTAATACAAATCATGGATTAACATTACAAAGGAGCTGAGGTCATAACCGAGTTGACATTAATTAAAGGGCAGGTTCTGACAAGCCATATATTTAATATTTAAACATGAAAACCTCACGAGTACTGACACATATTAACTACCATTTTCTTGAATGAATTACCAATAAGATTATCAAAAGTAGCCTATTAGAGAGTAATTCAATAAATACGTTTATTGTAGCTTTCATTTTGGATCTCTTCAACGGGGCACCGGATTATAATTGCATTTGATTACAACAGCAATCACAGCAACACACTGATAAGACGAAGAAACAAACATTTCATTATTCTTACTGCTCAAGTAATCACTGGGAGAATGGAATGCATCATACATTACTGGTTGATCCTACTCCACAAAACTGGTTATTTATTTATCAACTGGACCAATACGCCAAATATTTTAATCCTATGAATAT
>KN882286.1:257743-270471 GCA_000934455.1 Apostichopus parvimensis
AGTACTTGTCGTGTTAAGATTATCTTTGGGTGTAACATTGACTACGCAAGAGTAAAAGAATACTGTGTTGAAAATATTTGCAAATCTAATACAAAACATGGATTAACATTACAAAGGAGCTGAGGTCATTACCGAGTTGACATTACTTAATGGGCAGTTTCAGACAAGCAATCGATTTAATATTTAAACGTGAAAATCTCACGAGTACTGAAGCATATTAACATCCATTTTTTTAATTCATTACCAATAAGATTATCAAAAGTGGCCTATTAAATGAGTAGTTTCGATAAATACGTTTCTTGTAGCTTTCATTTTGGATCTCTTCAACGGGTCACCGGATTATAATTACATTTAATAACAACAACAAAAAACAACAACAGCAACACACTGATGAGACTAAGAAACAAACATGTCATTATTCTTACTGCTCAAGTAATCACTGGGAGAATGGAATACATCATACATTACTGGTTGATCTTACTCCACAAAACTGGTTATTTATTTATCAACTGGACCAATACGCCAAATATTTTAATCCTATGAATATTTATCGATACCCTCATCCAATCCTTAAATATCATTTTGTGCAATATAAGGAATAATCAAAGCACTGTATGTGTATATTCATTTACTTTGTTACAAAGGAAGACAATGTTAAATACTTACATATTTGTGTGGCTAATAAGTATGCAAATATGTTAATTGCAAAAAATATGGCAAAACGAGTCTTGTTGTTTCCATCGTTTGGGTGACTGGGGTCTGGAACCTAAAATTAATCGAAAGAAAATGTTGTTTGACGCTGATCGAAGTTTTTAATATGACTAAAGATTTTATTTTTTTTAATTGTTGAATGTAAGAATTTTTATATGTACGGATGATGCGGGGGAAAATCCTCTCAGACGACCACAATTTAGGTAAGTAAATAATATTGGCCTTGCTACTCAATTACATGGCTTAACATGCGTCAGCAAAGCCACCACGCATCTTACCAAAAGGAAAGTATCTTATGCTCGCAGTTACTGCTCAGTAGGGTTAAATAGAGGCCGGTAAGCCAACAGTATCTCAGATTCATCAGGTGAAACTGTTTACAATTTGACACATTGCTGGTTACATGATGTTCATAATTAAACGATACACCGTTCAAACTGGCAGATTAAATATATTTCAAGCATCGTTGTACAACGTTGTAGGGATTATGGTTTGGAACAGAGGATATCAATGTGGAATCTATGATGATATTAATTCGAATACGTATCGAACATCAGTTCCTTTTAATGTACAACTATATTCCTAGCCATCAATAAGTCACGTGTGTATGTCATCATTCAATTTGAACATTAATTCCATTATATGGGGAAATGTTCATATATATTTTCGAATTACTGCCGACATATAATCAAATTTAATACCGGATTATATTCGAATTAATGCTAGAATATATGCGAATTCACACTGGAATATGTTATTCACATTACGTCCAATATGTGACCAACCGTTTTAGTGCGCCATCGCTGTTATCAATGTTTAGCCTATTCAAGACATCAACAATGATATATAAATAAATAAGCAATCTTACCAGGTGACTTTTTATCCGGTTGTAGAAAGCTAGATTAATCGCTGCAACAGTAAAGGCTGGGATTAATAACAAGGTTAAAACGGATACATCTGGGAAGAAATGATGAAGGATATGTTAGGTTCTTAGAGATGAAACACATGTACATTCTTACATATGTTTACTTATATATGTATTCTTATATGTATTCGTATATGTATTCTTGTATATGTATTCTTATATTCTCACATTCTTACATTCTCACATTATCACATTATCAAAAAACTTTACCCATCACATAATCTGTAGTATTTATTTACTAGGTTAAAAAACAATACACACACACATAAAAACACGATTTGTTAATCACCCTTAATTTTCAGCCTTAATAGGACAAACGAAGAAACCAACTATCGTGGTACCTCTATTGAGGACCTCGGTCGAGTACCTCAATAAGGATTTCATTTTAATGTGACTTACCACGATTCTGGTTGTGGTCTTCTTCGTCCATATTGGATAAGTTGTGAATTGAAAGAATAAATCTTGGTTTTATACTATGTCATTCTACAGTTTTTGCGATATTGAACCGAACAAAGTGACTGTACATGTTCTAAATGGTTCCAGTGTGTAATTCCTCGTTTATTTATTAAACACGTCCGTTAACCATGGTAATAATACGAATAAACGTAGTGGACTTGCGCGTTAAATTAATCACACTCTATTACACGGCTCTAAACGATAGTGTAAGTTCTACGGGGATGTTTGTGAGACTATGAACCTCTTATAGAGAGATTGTATGATAACAGTATGTGCATCAAGCAAACAAATTATTAATTTTTAACATCAGAGAACGTGCACGTTACCATTTGTTTACTTAAAGTGTACCGTTTATCTCAACATGATCAGTACCACACGATGTCAGTCGTTTTAAGATATTATCTTAGATCAATAGTACGAATGTGTTGAAACAAAACGCCACATCCACGATTTTATCGTTTGCAAAGAAATGTTTTTGTCAGTAAGAAAATGTTCAATGCCTTTATGAGCTATAGTATTATCATGGTATTGTGCAACCTTCACCGCGCCATCAAAACACACACTGTATGTATGATTTATGTTGCGAATATGTGTGCGAATATGTGTGAATTAGGTTGTGTGAGGCTTAAAAGGGTGAACAGATGACCTAAGCATAATTAAGGTACGAGATATTACAGAACCCAATATAGATTTACATTGAAAAGAAAAGAAGACTCCATTTAATAATCAGTTCAATCTATTCACTGCATTTTTCAAAATTTTCTGAACCGAAAAGATACATCATAGGGGGAGGATACGTTAATGTTGTTAAACGTACAGGGATCCTGGTGCTAGTAACAATTCATATTGGCTGATTTTGTTTTGCCTAGGTCTAAAGTGCGATTTTTCTTCAAGAGATATTTCAAAGAGAAAGTAAAATCACAACAGGAAGCACTGTTACCGATATCCTTATGACAACAGTGGTTTCCCGATTCCCTAATGTGTTTCTCTTTAGCATGGAACGCCTGGTGTATCAACCAAACCGTGCATCATGCCAATTACGTCTCAGTTTATGTTATGTTTATGTTTGGGCAATTATTTTTGACAATCCAATAAAGAACTAATAAAAACTATATAACATTTGATAATAATTAAGACATCACAGAACAATCTGACGTTTCGATCTCACAATAATTTTCTTCAGAGGCTGAGACAAGAAATACACCAAGGATAACATTTCAGAGAGTTATATGGACAAAGAGGTCATCGGGACCATTTAACAATGGGATTTTGTTCGTTCAGTATCGTTAATTCTAGTTGTGCTCAAGAAACATGTATGGCGCAATTGGTGCGATTTTGTTTACGTGGGAAATCCCAATCCGGGGTTCATGCAGCGGTGAAAAGGCGGTTTTTCACACAGTATTGTCAAGACCTCTATTTATGGTAGTTAGGACAGAGGCATTTTGTGAGCGGGCGGGGGGGGGGGCGCCCGTAGGTGAATTTGGTAGTACTGGATGTGTGAACACCACGGGAGGAGGGTGGTTGGAAGATGTGTCCTGCCACGATTTGGCTTCTTCGTTGATCTATTGGAGCTCGAAGTGTCGTTTAGGCCGTGGCGTATTTGGTTTCACTTTGTAGATCACTTAAAAAACAAGTACCATTCAACAATGAACAGAACCAACTTAGGCAGAGAAAAGGGGGAATAATTAAGTAAAAGGGACAGGCGATGCGAAAAGAAGATTAAGGAAATCAGTGGGCTGAGGAGACATGAGTTTATTATTAAAGCAGGTGATAGGAGGGGGGGGGGGGATTGTGGGTGTTGATGGACTTGATGGACTTGATGTGATAATAGGAATGAGTTATTTATAATGGTAGAGAATGAGCGATAGGAGAGCGGGTAGGCAGTGTTTTGTGACAGTTTAATGTCTCCCTAACCTCCAGTTTATCTTCATCAAACGAACTTGGTTCACAAGCCTGAGTAATCAAGGGCTCGTTCTCAACAGTTCGTCGCCCATACACTGTCCAGATAGGTAGGCTTACTATAATCTTTGTTTAGAATACAATTTGCCTGTAGTCAAGTGGTAACCTAAATTGCAAGGGGATTGTAGTAGCACCTAGCCGAGAAATATCAGAGGGACCAATGAAATATCAACTCAGAAAGTATTAAATTCAGTTTAGTTGTATCTAAGTATAATAATATCTTCTTACTTTATGATACACTACTATTTCAGGGTTATTTATTTCTTTTATTATGTATATTCATCTTCTAGGTATTCGGTCTATATTAAATTTTGGACGAAGCCGATCTTTGTTGCTGAAGAATTCAGTGGACGAGCGCCCTCTTTTTCCAGAACTTCTGCCGTGCACACAACTTGCAAAAATTGTTGGTTTTAATCATCACACTATCAAACATAAACCCATTTCTGGTAAAACAGGATTTAGATCATACAATGGTAATAACACTCACATTTGTTTCCGTTGTTTTCGAAAACATTTTCATATAGTATTTCCGGATTACGTTGAAAGTAGCTGTCTTTAGCGAAATTCCTGCTGAATCACAAGTGGTTTGATGCAGATGATGAGTGACAATGGTATCGGTTCCCATTACACATCCGTCGATCTATTCCAAACTAATTTATTTTCTTGGTTTTCTGGACGTTTTAATAATTGGCACCGACAAGCATGACGAAGGTTCCTGTTAGTGGAAGCAGCTTTACTAAAGAACGAGTATGCAAATTGCACACGTGACCAATGACTATACAATCACTGTAAAACGTAAGAAATCTCGTTAATTACAAGTGAAATGTTTAGCTATCCAACTCAATCAAGCAATTATTCTTACATCAAAATGTCATGAATCACATAATAAAATAGTTTACCATTTCACATCAATTCTTACCAAAAATGTAACGAATTATAATTTCGTTCTTAGTGTTTCTTCTTCGAAGAAAGTTTCTTTTCCTTAGTTTTTATTCACATGTTAACTTAAGTTAAGAATGTTCCATTGAATATGCATTGAGATTAGAGTCAGTGGAGTAGCCAGGGGTCACATCCCCGCTCACACAAACAGAAACTTTCGGGGACGAAACGGGGACGGTAAGAAAACAACACCAACATCTACATAAAGTCGTCCTCATTAAACGTTGTGCCGTACAAATGCATTTAAAATGATGGCAATGATAGATAGATTTCATTTTTGATTTAGGTCACCTACAGAAACAAACATTTGAGTTTTCCCCATTCACACCACGAAGACTTTATTGAGATTACCAATTAAAGATCGGAATGTTCATGTAATATGAAGTTCTACAAGGTGACCCAATTGGTACGATATTTATCTCTCTTCATACGAAGTTTTGGAAGAATAACATGTTGAAGTTATTTTCGAAATCGTCAACTAAAACTCAGCAACAAGGTCACAGAGTCAACAATGCTTTATTTTCTTGTACTTAACATGAGTTTGGTAATAGCGCCACGTCTTGCCCATTGTCCCATTAAAGTCGTGACCGCTCTATTTTGAGATCTCCCAGCAATCAACAAAGGCTCAAGGCCAAGGATGAAGGCTCAGGGCTGAATGCAATAAAGGTTAAAGGCCAAGGCTGAAGGCTCAAATTCTTGTACTTAGCATTATTTTAGTAATAGCGCCAAGTCTGCTGACTGTCTCATTAAATCATGACCGCTCTAATTTGGGATCTCACAGCCATCCATGAAACTAACTTTCGGAAAATATAAAACCTTATATCATTTGTTTTTCTCGTAAGAACGTGACTAGAATGACCCGTTCTTGCCCAACATTTTTTGAATTTTGATACGAGAATGCAAAACAAAAAGGAGACATGAAATACAACATAAATTATGTTTTTTTTTAGTTAGTTTGTAGATAAACGCTTTTAATCACGAAGATAAATTAAAATGCAGTTTTTTCTATCAAACCGTTAACTTATGCATAACAGTACTTTCAACTTATCGAGGTATAGCGAGTGAAGTGACCTGCGCTGCAGCGGACGTCGGCACAGAATGTGATTGAGTCCATTTCCAAACTAACTTGCAGTTTCCTCAGTCAGGAGTAATGAGTACATGGGACTCTAACTTCAACAAGAGGCAGAGAGAGAGAGAGAGAGAGAGGTGAGTGGAGAGGCAGGTGGCGAGAGAGAGATGAAGATAACACCTGGATATCCGATGCATTACTTAATCAAAATGACTTTCCAGAGTAATAGTAGAGAGATAGTGATAACGACTTTTTTGTGTGTTTTATGGAAACATCATCCAAGAAAGAACATGGACAATAAAACCAAACAACCAAACTATTGATCGACTCTCTACCGCAGTTAAGTTTTGGTCTGTTACTGTGTATGTTACCAATAATGGGTCAGCATGTAAGTAAATTAGCCAAAGGAGCCATGAGAGACAGAATAACTCACGTTATTGTCATTGACGCGCAGACACACCTGAAGGAAATTGTAATCGTTCCAAGATGTATACAATAATGAACTGAAAGGCCAGCTGTTTAACAATATAGTCAATTTTTTTTTTGAATTTACTTGTCAGTTTTCCGCCGATGATGTTATCACTGGTTACACGATATACAAGGTAGGCTAATGCCCCCACCTCTCCCCCCCCCCCTTTCTCCCTCCGCCCTCCTCCCAACCCACAGTGCACAGAAGGAAGGTATAATATGAGGAGCTAGAAAGTAGTTTGGTCTCAATAGCCGAGTTGCTTTAGTGCCCACTAGCCCTTTAATCTGCAGGTTACTCTGAACTCTGAACTGACCGTAAACGCAGTAATAGCGCCACCACTTTACATATGCAAAATCATTATGCTCAAATAGCATAGGGTTGCTATTTCGTAAACAATATATTTTCTAACAGGTTTGCCAGCGTTACTTCTACTATAGCAGCTTGACAGTATTATAACCAAGTGTGTATACCAGCGTTAATATGTTAAAATGTGTGTCAATCGTTTTATGGATGCCATGGTTGAGAAATGTAATTTTCCCTTGTCGGTAAACTATTCATTTAAAAATATAATAACGGAGTAAAACATACATTTTTTATCTCAATTGCCTTAAAAAACATCACCATTCACTTTGATGTGTTTTCAAAATATCAATAAAGAATTCAAATATTCCTAATAAAATTGCTATGAAGATTGAGTTTATGTCTAAAGAGGAGAAAGTTCCAACGCAAATTGTTAAATCACCAAGTTTAGTTACAAGAATATCGGTTCCTTTTTTATGTGTTGAGGTGTTACAAGTCGACCTAGAAATATTGCAATTCTGCAGAAATATTGTCTTTCGCTGGCCATCACTTTGAACATTGGGGTCTCTTAAATGAGTTCTTTGAGGATTTTGGAGTTAGGTCACTTAAAGAAAAAAATATTTTGGCTTGTCCCCATTCACAACACGAATACTTTATTGAGATTACCATGTAAAGCTCGGAATGCTCATTTAATATAAAGTTATACAAGTTGACCCACTTAGTACGATATTTATCTCTTTTCGAATAAAGTTTATGAAGAATAACATGTTGAAGATATTTTCAAATCGTCAGCTAAAACTCAGCAACAAGGTTACAGAGTCAACAATGCTTTCTTTTCTTGTACTTAACATTAGTTTAGTGATGGGACACGTCTTGCCGATTGTCCCATTAAAATCGTGACCGCTCTTATTTGGTATCTCGCAGCAATCAACGAAGGCTCATGGTCAACGCTGAAGGCTCAAGGCTGAATGCAATGAAGGCTCAAGGCTTAAATTATTGTACCTAATATTATTTTTGTAATAGCGTCAAGACTTCCTAGTGTCCCATTAAATCGTGACCGCTCTTTTTGGGATCTCGCAGCAATCCATTAAGGCTCATGGCCAAGGCTGAAGGCTCAATGTTACATGCAATAAAGGCTCACGGCTCAAAGTTTTGTTCTTAACTTTATTTTAGTAATAGCTTCAAGACTGCCGATTGTCCATTAAATCGTAACTAGTCTCATTTGGTTTTTGCAGCAATCAATGAAATCTGAATGCAATGAAGGCTTAGGACCAAGTCTCTAGTCTCGTATTCTTTATACAGTTAACACTATTTCAGTACTAGCGCCATGCCTGCCGATTGTTCCATTTAATCGTGACCGCTTTAATTTGGGATCTCGCAGCCATTAATGAAACTAACTTTCGGAAAATATAAAACCTTACATCATTTTTTTAAGAACGTGACTGGAATAACCCGTTCTAGCCCAACATTTTGTGAATATTGATACGAGAAGGCAACACACAAAATAAGACATGAAAGACAACATAAGTTATGTTTTTTTTATTTTGTTAGTTTGTTAATAAACGCTTTAATTACGAAGATAAGTTAAAATGCACAAAGTTATTCTCTTAAAATATTTAACTTATGTATAACAGCACTTTCAATCTTATCGAGGTATAGCGAGGAAGTGACCTGCGCTGCAGCGTACGTCGGCACAGAATGTGAGTGAGTCCATGTCCAAATTAACTGGCAATTTCCATAGTCAGGAATAAAGAGTGCAGTGGACGGTAACTTCAACAAGAGGAAGAGAGCGAGAGATGAAGTTACAGCCTGGATATCCGATGCATAACTTAATCAAAACGGCTTTCCAGAGTAATAGTAGAGAGATGGTGATAACGAAATCAATACAGAGGCATTTTTCTTTAAAGAAACGTCATCCAAGAAAGAATCTGAGCAATACATCAAACAACCAAACTACTTATCCCAGTAACGTTTGCGTCTGTGACTTTGTGTTATATAATTAATAGACAGCATGTTATAACTAAACGGAATAGATCCAACGTTTACGCAGAGAGCCAGAATTACTCGCTCGAATTACCGCTAATAAAAAAACAACGACAACCCACCTTACGTTGGATCACATTTCTTTGGTCTTTATTTTGACACTTCAATTGGAAGACTTGCTATTACAAATAAACATAAAAAGTAACATTGTTACTTGACATGATGTCAAAGACATTCATTACAAATGTTACTTCATAAAGTTTAACAACGCACGATTCAAAAAGTTGTCTGGAGTATCGACTTTTCTGTCACTTTTCGCAGAGTCCACAACAGACAGTGCATGACTTTACATTATGTGTATAAAAACCAGGAAGGAAAGAAAGAGCATGTAAAATATATGTCTATAGTCTCTCACCACTGCAAGTAAAATTAGTATTTTACATGTGTAATATTATCACAATCGTCAGCAAAACGTTTTCATCACGATCATTATTTCTCCTAATTATTACGAAAGACATTCGTCAGACAGAACATCTGACTTTAATATATCACATTTCATCTGTTGAAAAAGGAGGAGGAGATATGTCTCTATGTGTGTAGAGGTGAACTCTGTTGCTGATAATCTCGTGCCTTGCTGTTATTTATTTGCAACGCCACTTAAAGTACTTTCAGTTTAAAAGTAAACTGCCTCCGCTTTGTCTATAGTTATAGCAAAACCTGCCTTGTATGCCATTGCAACATCAATCGCGTGACAAATAACGGTTTCTTTTTCAATATTATACATATCAACTAACACAATGACTTGATCATTCTAAATGTAGTTCTTTTACGATTGTAATAATTTATTAATGTATAATGTTATTGTTCTAGTTTAGTTTCTAAGACAGTTGTGCTGATATGCTTTACCTCCTGTGCCGTTAACTCTTTAACTTTTGAACAGTATAGTAAACCATTGGGGAGCAGGGGGAGCGACTGTTCCCCCCTACCCATTCAGTGTCGAAAATATATTAAAGACTGTTGTTCTTTTAGCATGGTATTTTGTCAGTGCTCTTTTGATCTTGAATACTCGTCAGCTCCGTTAACTCGATTATAATCGTAACATTCAGGCCTACTGATTCCGCTACTTACTTAGTCTGGCAGATGCAAGTAGCTAAATTTAGCCTATAGCCTATTACAAGCCTACAGTTGGCCACTGCGTAATAAAATACATATTGCCTACCTAACCGCACTCGATGGAGTGTCGCGAACCGTATGCACAGCGACGTCGACAACGTTCGTTCTCATCCTTTCTATGATTCGTCCTAAGTTGTTGCACGAACAGCATATTATGATTCTAAGCTAGCAACCGTACGTGATACGCACTTCCTATAAATAATAATTACACTGCTAATACATGTCGATAACGATTTTTTTTAGGCCACTGCAAATCTGGCTGTCTTACAAAATATGAAAGTTTATATTGTCCATCAGTTAAGTTCGTCAAATGTATTAAAGTCCAGACATTGGACAATAAACACGAATCATCCTTCTGGAAAAATTGTAAAAGAGCACTATGTTTGTCTTTCTGATATATTATGTAAAAGAACATGTAAAAGAATTCAAACAGGAAACAAAATCTGCTGGTAATATGATATCATATGATCATGATGAAACTGGCAAAACATTGCACCAGATCGCATATAAGGACCTTCCATTGTTCAAAAAATATAAAAGGGGAGGGGGACACCCCTTTCAAATTCCTGGCTACGTCGCTGCTTTTGAATACTATAAAATTCAGTCCTACCACATAATGGGTATATAACAATGAATCACATTTACAGTCACTGAGCATTTAGGTTTGATTTATTTAAAAAAATGTAATGTTTTCTAAAAACAAAATATTTGTCGTCGCAAAAATAACTATATTAAGATCAGTGAAAACGAGTGGTGAGAGGTGAGCACAGCACATTCCTTTATAAGATTAAATCATTGAAGCAATGTAACCTATGAACGCTATCTGAGTCAATCAAACTTTCTAAAAGTTCAAACATAAGTGTTAAAGAAAAAATCAAACGCCATTCCTTCAATACAATTTGGGTAAGTAACACTAAATATGTATAAATATAGGTCTGGTGTGGCGTTGATTTTGTGATACGTAGGTAAAGAGGTAGAGATCATGTTAACATGCTATAGAACATTATTTAGAACTTCGAGGGGGAGGGGGAGTATAGAGATGGCTTAAAAGTTTAGGTTTGTCTCTTCTGTAATGATTTTGACTAATATACATTATCGAAAAATTTAGACGAATGGAAATATACTAACGTGGATTCGCAAATTTTGCATTTAAAAGGATCTTTTATAAGGGTTATCTTTACATTACGTAGCTAATATTTGAAGTGAAAACGAATTAGAAATTATTAACAAAACAAGATTTGGGCTCAAGTAACGAAAAAAATATGATGTAAAATGAATTGGAAGAACCGTGTTTATTTTCCTCTCTGATAACTGTGCTTAACATTTTTGCGATACAGACGAGGAATGTCTCTGAGCTAGTTCCCAAAAATCACAGGAAGTGATACTGCCTATGTAAATACCAAATGGTTCATTGTGTTCTAGAATTGGGGGATCAGTAAAAGGTAACCATCTAGTTTGTATCACCGAATATATGATGATACTTCACTTTACGATATGTAAGCACGAAGTCAATTCAGACTGGATTTCTGCAGCGATATCATCTATAAACAAAATTATAAAAACACACAGCAACTACCCACTTTACATAAGATCACGTTTCTGATTTCTTCAATTTGACATTTCAATTGGAGGACTTACCATAGCGAATACATACATGAGAATGTGTTGTCATTTTGCGTAATGTCAGGATATTCGTTACAAACGTTAACGCATAACGCTTTAATAAAACAAGATTCAAAAGAATTAGCACATTAACGCTTTTGACACGCTCTAACAACGTTGCAATATCGACATCATAAAACTTTGCTACCTTAACTTTCAATAGGATTGCAAAAACTTTCTTCTTTAAATATCGCCATAACATTTGATGTTCATAACTCTTTTCACAACGTTACCAGAAATACTATTTGTAGATGTTGTTATCGATGGCACAATGAAACGTTCGATCATATAAGAGTAAATTAAAATTTGCAAAGAGAGCTAGTATAAAATGTTCGGTTTTTGAATAAATAATACTAATGTTTGAAAGTTTAGAATACCCGGCACTCTTATAACCTTCCAGCCAAGCCTCAGCGCAACCACAGTTCTTGCCTAAGCCCGAGCCGCAACCCCATCCCCATCCCCAATCCCCATCCCCATCACTATCCCGATCCACATCCTCAGCCACAGGCTAGTCATAGCTCTTTTGCCACAACAGTTGCATTCGATTGATTGGAATGAAAGAGAAGACACTGAAAATGCATTAGATCATTATGTATTGTTTATTGGAAGAAGCAGCAATGTAACATTGATCCATATATTACGTAACTGAAACAACATTATTATATCAATAAAACAACAGTAATAAAGTAGCATGATGTAAATATGAGAATTGTTTAACGTAAAGGAAATAAAAGATAACTTTCTGTTAATTATACGAAACCAAATTTGATATATCTTCCATAAACCTTAAATGGTATTCTATTCCTCAATAAAATTTATTATACAGCAATGCACAATAAAGCGTACTTAGTCAACAGTAATGCCCACAAATTTCTGAAAAGTCAGATAATGATCATATGTCAACAAGCATTGTACTACCACAGTACGACATTTAGTTACCGTATTTTGTTTAATATAATAACCCTCAGAGGCTGGAAACAACATGGACGATCAAAGCTGCTAAAATAATACTCTTGACGACCTCTTACAGTGTTTAGCGTGCTAAACTACAGGGATAATACCCGTGACATTTAAGCTCTAAAACC
>KN882286.1:276206-286373 GCA_000934455.1 Apostichopus parvimensis
GACAAATAAGGAGTAATGTTTTAGAAAATATATCAGCAACACTTAGCAGTCGAATAAAAAGTACAAAATGTAACACGATGAAAGTATGACGCTAGATAAGTGTAAGTTGTTTTGTTTGAATTGACCAAATAATTAAACCATGGAAGCGGATTAAGAAGCAAAGAACAGATTACCATTGTTTGTAGAACTGATAGTTGTTAAGGGGTCCCAAGTCTTTGTTGAGGCCGGTGATATGAGACTTAATACGAAAGATCCAATCGATTTCTTTACATTTAAGTTTAGTAGCGGATATGAAGTTCCAGGCAATTAAAATACATTTGTTTTGAGCGAAAGACTATGAAGATTGAAATGTTCAGAAACGGGGAACCCTGCAAAATTATCACGAATGGATTTGTTGTGATCACTAAAACGTAAGCGGATCGGGAGCCTGTTTCACCTACATAATTGCCCTCTTTGCAAAGTGCACAGTAGAAAATGTAAATAACATTAATAGAGTCACAAGAGAGGGAAGGGGTCTTAGACTAAAGTCAACATTTGGGAATGTTTACCTCGGTGCCTGGGGTAATATGGGGGCATATTTCTCTCGAAGTTTCTAATCACCAAATATTATTTTCTAGAAGTTCTAGATGTTTCTAGATGCTCGTCTTTTATCATCATTTTCTTTATTACATTAAACGATAAGTAACGTCATTCTGTTCAATATGCTTGTTGATGTATTAAATAGGCTAATCATTGATACAGCGATTGCGCACTATTACGGTTGGTCACATAGGACGTATATTGAATAACATATGCCAGTATTAATTTGCATATATGTCAGCAGTAATTCGCATATACGCCGGTATTAAATTTTCATATATGCCGCAGTAATTCCAAAATATATGCGAACATGTCCCCATCTAATCTAATGTATGTCCACATTATATGGTGACATACAAACGTGAATTAAGAATGACGTATTTGCGAACATTAAATCGAACCAATGTCGATATATTTGAATTAATGTCGTCATAGATTTCCCATTTATGTTCTTTGTAGCCAACCATACACTTATAACGTTTTACAACGGTGCTTGAAATATATTTAATCTGCCAATTTGAGTGGTTCATTATTTGATTTTGAAAAGTAACCAGCAATGTTCCACTTTGTGAACAGTTTCACCTGATAACTCTGAAATACTGTTGGCTAACCAACCTCTATTGAATCATACTGAGCAGTAATTGCGAACGTAAGCTACTTTCCTTTTGGTAAGATGCGGGGTGGCTTTGCTGACGCATGTTAAGCCGTGTAATTCAGTAGCAAGGCCAATATTATTTACTTACCTAAATTGTGGTCGTCTTTTCTGAAAGGGTTTTCACCCATATCATCCGTAAGTGTGAAAATTGTTACATTCGACACTTTTTCTTATATTAAACTACAATCATTGTCTTTCGATTAATTTTAGGTTCCAGACCCCGGTCACCAAAACGATGGAAACAAGAAGACTCGTTTCACCATTTTCTTTGCAATTAACATATTTGCATACTTAATAGCCACACAAATATGTAAGTTTTATGCAATTGTCTTTCTTTGTTACAAAGTAATAGAATTTACGCATACATTGTTTTGATGATTCTTTATATTGCACATCATGTTATTTAAGGATTGGATGAGGGTTTAGATAAATTTTTATAGGATTAAAGTATTCAGCGTATTGGACCAGTTAATAAATAAATAATCAGTTTTATTGAGTTGGATCAACCAGTAATGTATAATTTATTCCATTCTCCCAGTGATTACTTAAGCAGTAAGATTAATGAATTGTTTGTTTCTTCGTCGCATCATTTTTTTGTAGTTGTTGTTTTTGCTATCAAATACAGTTAAGATGGTGCTCCGTTTAAGAGACTACAATTAAAGTTACAATAAGTATAGTTATTTAGACTAGCCATCTTACAGGTCACTTTTGATAATCTTATTTGGTATTTCATACAAAATAATGGTAGTTAATATGTGTCAGTACTCGTGAGATTTTCAGGTTTCAATATTAAATAGATGGCTTGTCTGAACTTGTCCTTTTAAGTAATGTCAAGTCGGTTATGAACACAGCTCTTCTGTGATGTTAATCGATATTTTGTATTAAATTCTAAGCTATATCCAACACAATATTCTTGTACTCTTACATAAACAAAGAAACACCCAAAGATAAGCTTAAACACGATAAGTATACTTTAAGCACACAGAATCAGTACACATTTTTTACCGATTGTAAAAAAAAAACTTAGTATGTATTGTCAACGTTGTATTGAGTTGAGCTTCAAACCTTGATGAGTCATTTTCAAAGAAAATGTGCATGTACAAAGTATCTGCTGCTGCAAGTGTGCTTCACTCTTAAATCAGTTCACAACTTTTTCGCAATAAATGGGGTAGCTCCAAGCTTTAATAATTTCAATGTAACCCTTGGTGATTTGTGAAAAAGTGAATGTCAAAAATTGCCTTGTGTTCATGCCTTTCCTAACCTTCCCCTTTCCCCTATTCCATAATCATGACTACACATAACATGGATTTTGCATACATATATCGTCATGGATATCACACACACTCACCCGAAGTAAATATGTTTATTTTTTCTTCTCAGTTTTGGGCGGGTTATATTTACCCATCTTTCTATGCGTGACAGTTTCTGCTGCCTGTGGCTACTTTATTGCCCAATACATGTTGTCCGAGCATGGTAAGTTTACAGCTTGCTACAAAGTTACTTCGCGTGTAAATTATTTATCTCGAGGGATATCCTGCCAGCCTGATTACCATGCTGACTATGTTGTGTATTTTTTTAATAACCCATGCAACACGGCTTATAGCTCTTTTAACGGATTATGATCTTTGTAGAGAATGCACTTATTGTTTCACGTATAAGCTTCACTACATGTATTCCGTTGCTGCAAACAGCTTCTCATAATGTAACAAACCTTCATTCTCATAAAAAAAATTCCAGAAGCACCCTTAGAAGAAGACAAGGATTTTACACACCTGTTAGAACTCCTTGGCTTGGATGAAGCATCAAAGTTAACCATCCAAGACCAACGAATGATTAAAAAAGACTTGAATACCAGGGATAGCCGAGACATTATACAAACATTTCTTAGTCAACTTTCGTTAGGTCAACATACTGCACTTGAAGATCTTTCTGACCATTTGAAAAGACTGAAAGAAGAAAAAGGGAAAAGCAATGGAGATGACGAAATCATAGATATTTTGTTTGCCATTTTGACCTGCTGTGATATTCACCTTCTCCAAGAGGTATTACGCAACTTATCTTTAATTGGAAAGGCTGTGCCGATCATTCTTCCGAGGTTACATGAAAACCCCGTTTTACTGCATTATGGTCTACGTAGGTCTTATGTATGCACCAGCACAGAATATGTAACAGGTACCATTAACCAGCAATTTGTCACTATATCATGTTTTCGGTTTGGAAAGGTAAGTGTTTCTAAGACGAATGTTCTTAACGATATGCTTTCAGCAATAAGCAACTCTGATATGCCATGTAAGACATACATATCAGAGGATAAAGACAATGCTATGTCCAAAGGGATCGTTGAATGTGCTTGGTACTTACCAACACAAGGGGAAAACGATATCAAAGTACCCTTGGCTATTCTAAATTTGCAAGGTGATTCTCTCAATCACAAAGAACAAGCTCATTTTTGCTGTAAAGTGTCAAGCACTGTTATTCTGTTTGTGGAAAGTACCATAAATGACGAAGTTCAGAAAAGGGTCAAAGAAATAAGTGAATCCTCAAATGTAATTCTGGTTTCAACTCACACTGGCGCTTTGGTTCATTTCAAATCAACTCAAAATGTTACCTTTGTTGAACATACTGCCGCCACAAGACCGCAGCTGGGTCACACTTTATCCAATCACATAAAAAAAACTGTACTTACGGATAAGCAGATTTCATTCGCAATGTTTCCGCAGATTTGTGCAATGTTAGACATTGATGTTGATGACGAATTTCCAAACTGTAAGAGTACCAAAGTCATATCTCACAACATCGTTAATGCTGTAGAAGGAGAAGGGAGAACACGGCAAGAAATATTTCCCCTTCAAGAGCTTTGGAGGGATTGGGTGGTAGTAGACCGGGAAGAGATTGGAGTCGATGGTGTTGAACATGAAGTCTCTAACAAACTAAAAAGGAAACGCAAAATTAGAAATCTGCAGAAAAACTCGAGTTTGGGTGAGCCGTTGAAAATCTTCCTGAATTGCTTAGAGAGTGAAATTGAAAACAGTCACTTTCTATACAGGTATCTTGAAACCTTTTCTGATCATTTGCTAGGGAAGGTGTTACACCATGAAGAGGATACAAATAACAAGTTTGATGTAAATGATTTAGTACACGAGGTTGGACAAATGGTGGAATGTGATCATCCAAGGCTCACACGCCGGCAAAATTCTGCAACCGATCATGAAACATATCCCGAAATATTTGCTAATTTGTTTGAAAGAGGCCTTTCATTGCCACTTTGTCACAGTGATGCGAATGCAATTGGGATCAAGTGGTTTCAAAAAGTATTTGACAGTCTGCAATGCAGATCCATATCTGATGCTAAGGTTTGTGTTGCTTCAATAATTGGCTGCAACGAAACCAAAAAGACTTCCTTAATTAATCAATTGTTTGGAGTAAATTTCTCCTTTTGTACAAAAGGAGATGGCCTTCTTGCGCAACTAATGCCGGTTAAAAGTGCTAAGAATGCAATCATTCCATGTGACTTTCTGTTGATACTAAACACAGAAAATTTAGAAATCGAGGAGACTTCATCTCAAGATGATATTGAGAGAAACAACTTTATTTGTTCTTTGGCTTCTTGTCTCGCTGATGTAGTTCTCCTGAACGTGACAGAGGAAATGTACAAAGAGGATAAGAAAAAGTTTATGAAAACTATTTCAAAGAGTCTTCTTAGAATGAAGGATGTAAATAAGTCAGGAAAGTGTTTTCTGGTCAATCATGCGCAAACAAACCCTAGCAACAGCGATTGGGAATATGAGACAAAAAAGTACTTACAAGAGATTCTTCAAAGTGACGGTAATGAAATCTCAAATCAAGATATCAGCGATATGTTCTTATTCCAAAATGAGAGATGCGCGTTTACAGTAGGACCAAGTGAAACATGTTTATCGAGCAAAGACCAACACAAATATTCAGATGTTCTTGCTCTTCGGCAGTTTATCTTAAAACTCTTAGAAACATGCACGCGTCCTCAAATGTCTTTTAATGGATTTTGTCAACGCCTCAACGATGTTGGTAAAGCGCTCAAAACTAGCAGCTTTGTAGAGCATTTCCAAGATACCAACATTGAAAATGTCAAGATTGAATTTGAAGCATTGTATCGGGGCATGATCTCAAAAATAATGCAGGACCTTTCTGAAAATCTTGCATTAGCGTGTAATGACCTTAGGTACGGTTCGTCAAATGATATTGAGAACCTTAAGAGAAAACAAATGGATGTTCTCTCTCAGACTGCTAGCGATATAATGAAAGCATTTAAGCAAACTGTCTCAGAATATCTACATTCTCCCAAATATAAATGCTTACAGGCGCAAGAGCATTACTTTGAACAAGATATTGAGTCGAATAAAGTTTCGTTCTTGAAGAAAGTAGAGCAATGCTTGCAAGAGATAACAGAAGAGGTGAACCAGTCTGTGCCTGTTGTCACGCAAGTTAAGATCGAAAGGCAAACTTTTATTTCAATGTTGCTTGAACGACTAGGCCACAGTACGGAAAGTTTTGAGTTAATTGTTCAGGAACACATAAACTCGGTGGAAAGACGATATCCATTGGATCAGTTACCTGATATCCAACAGGAAACAGAAAAACAAATTATTAGGAAATTAATGCACTTGGGCAAAGAGGTCGAGTCATTATTAACAAACAAATCACTTTCTGACTGTGCCAATGCACACCAAACTGCTTCAACATCAAATAATATCAGAGCAATAAATGATCACTTCAACGTTGCAAATGAAGACATTGCTATGATATTTGACAAGGTTTATACCAAAATAACAAACATGTCTTCCAACCCTCATGAAATTGCTGCTACCTCTAAGGAACTTTGCGTATTGTTAAAAGAATTTGAAAATCAATTTAGCGTTGTTATCGAAAGGATAACAATGTATTTATACTTTGGCTCAAATTTTATCTCTGAAGTCCACAAAGCTCACTTAAAAAACGAGATCGAAGCTCTTGCAGTTGATGAAATTGAAAGTAGTGCAAGTAAAATCAATGATAAAATCAAAAATTTGTTCAATCAGGTCGGTTATGAAATAACACGGGCAGAACCTTTAGACTACCCTTCCCTAGTGAGCAAGGCTGTTCTATTTCTGTCAAATCTTGAGAAGGTATGTTCCAACGCAGACATGATTGTCCTCAGAGAAGCAATGACTTCTTCAAATATCACAAAGTGTGCACTGCTCCCCTTCAATCTCATCACACTACAAAGGTTTGATAGATATTTGATTAGTATGCTTCCTATTCTTTCTGCGGAAGATATGAACAGTATCAATAGTGCAATGGTTGAAGCGAAGTTGACCGTGATAGGAAGAACACTTTCTTCAAAAGGACGTTTTGATTTACAACAAATGTTCAATTATATCCGCAAATTGATAAAAAGAGCTATTATCGATGGGAAGGATAGTGAAAGTACAAAGGCTGCTGCTATCGTTCACGTATTTGCATGGTCTTCATACGTGATATCTCTGAAGATATGTGAGGAAAATAGAAATCAAAACATTGCTTCCATCATAACAAATGAAGAGCTAATTGTTTGCAAAGTCATATATATGACAAATTACAATTTAAACTGTGATGGTCTACTGAGTGAAATTGTTGGGAAAGCAATGGTAAACTCGGTAGTAAAAGTTTCTGAAGAAAACCTTGTCCATCGACTAAGAGATTCTTTCTTTGTAAAGTCAAATGTCTTTAACTTGAAACGAACATTTATTGGAACAGTCCTGAGAGACCTCTGCGTAAAAGGTGATTACTTAGGATTTGCTCAGTTTTTAAAGCACTACGATAGCTTCACGGAGAAATGGATTTTGGAGTTCATGGCAAAGGAATGCAATAAAATGGATAATTCCATTATCGAAACTTTAAAAACTGACATCATTCGTTTCTTCATAACAAATGCAAACAAAGTAATTGAAGAAACCATGAGTCAGTTTCAATCAGAAGATAACCAAAATCTTAAAATGTGGTTAGAACTTTTCCAAAAGAATATGAGGAAGTATTGCAAAACATGTTGTAGTGTGAGTACATTAGACGACTTGGCAGACTTGACAGCAGTACAAAACTTTGAAAAGTTAGCAGAGTCCATGCGGATTGTACTAAAGCAATTAAAATCCCAACTTGAGGAGTCGATAATCCTTCCTAATAGAGGTAACATGGATGACACAAAGACATGGCTGATGTCACTGCCCGTACAGATACACATCGAACTTGCGCAGATCATTAAAGGTTGTACTGAGCAGTGTCCATTTTGTGGAGCAGTCTGTGAAAAGACCCTTGAGGGTCATGAATTTCATGAAACAGAGTTGCACTATCCGGGAGGGCTAAAGGGCTGGCGGGATGTTAATACTTGTGATCTGGTTATTGAAGTATGCACTTCTGCAGTTGCGAGTAAACTGAGGTACATGACCCCTTTGCAAGACTTCAGACCGTACAGTGAATACAAGGAAGATTATCCGACTTGGAATATTCCCAGTCAAGTTGAGGAACCGGGAGAATTCTGGAAACACGTTTTTAATAGATTTAACAGACACTTTGCAAAACACTATCGTTGTGTTGAGGCCGATATTCCTGAAGAGTGGTCTACATTTACAAAAGAAGAAGCTATACGGTCTGTTGAAAAAGCGTATAATCTACCTCCGCTAAGCCTCACTACAACAATGGACTGAGGAATGTATTGAATTCAAATAAAGAATAGAAACCTAATCCTAAGTGGTAAAACATTCTCTTCAAAAATGTTTTTTTTTTTCCATAAATTTTAACAGTATAGGAGAAGTTGAAAGACAACTATTTCCCAGTTACGTTTTACTGAAGAGATCGTTTCAATTATTATACATCTGCTCGCAAATAATGTAGATTTAACCAATGCACATTTTCAACCGTCTCTGACACGTGTTTACAATTGGAAATATCTGAGATTGAACATTTTAAAAGATGACTTTGGGTAGAAAATTTACGTTGACATGTTGAAGAACTTTAGAAACCACATTTATCAGTTCAGGTTGTGCTTGCATATCACTCCGACCCCCAAGAATTCAGGGTTAATCCATAACGTTGACTGGACTTTACATAAGCTAAGACACAGGCAATTAAGTCAGTTCAATTGATAAACCACAACACTCAAGCGTAAAAGAAGCAATTTGCGACCTCAAATGATATGTTAGAACAAGTTACAAATATACCAAGGATAAATGGTCTTCAAGGTCATCTGAATATACTGTGTTGTTTACACTGATGTTTAAAAAGCATGTTGCAGTGAGTTTCTAGAATTCATTAAAGAGCCGGTCTTATCATCAATTAAGATTTAAAGGTCCATTACAAGATTTAGCTTTTTGTAACTGTTGAATATCTTGAAACCTGGAATGTTTATAGAACATATACCGGCACTCATTGCAGTTTGCTTACTTTTGCTATGGCCTATTACGACTACAATTCTACCTTAAATCATCCTTTAGAGACATTTCTCATTTCATGCTGCTTTATATTTTTGGGCGTGGAAACTACGGACTTCTGTTGCCGCCGTAGCCTCTAAGCACATATCTATTCGCACAGTGTTAACTTGCAAAGTGTGAAAGTGTGAAATGTATGTCACTTGTCCTAATATGTTTACCATCTTAGAACCACGGTAAATGTACAGCTCCACGCTTATCTTCAACAAGTTTACAACACTAGTGTTGTCAATAATGCATTGCGCTATATTTAGGTATCCTCAATTGCACTGCGTAACACCGCTTCCAATGTTTACCATATATTATATATTAGAAAATAAGTAACTAATTCAACACTGACCTCTATCCAGAGCTCAAAATCTACGCCACACCAGAACGTTATCAATTTATTTCCAGTGTTACTTACCAAAGTTGTACTGAAGGAATGGCGTTTTCATTTTTAATCTTATCACTTATTTTTGAACTTTCAAAAAAGTTGATTGACCCAGATAGCGTTAAAAGCTTATTTTGCTTCAATGATTTAGTCTTATACAGGAGTGTGCTGTACTCATCTCTCATTTGCTTTCACTGACATTAAAATAGCTATTTTGGCGACGTCAGGTCTTTTGTTTTAATACATTTTGTGTTTTTAATAAAAAACAAACGTCAACGCTCATTGTTTGTGAATGTAATTCCTAATTCTATACGCATTGTGTGGTACTACAAAATTTGATAAAATTCGAAAGTTATAGATTTAACGACGATGACGGGAAAGAATATCAGAAAACCTGTCTCAGAAACAAAGCTAGAACAATCACGTTATTATTTAATAAATAACCATATTCTTTTGAGAAGTACATTAAGGCAGTATCATGTCATTGTGTTAGTTGAAATGTTTAAATTGATTGCAACCGTAGTAATTTTGTCACGCGATTGTTGTTGCATGTTTATGTTCAGAATGTATTTGTGATCAAGACCATAATGATCTTGATAAAAACGTTTTTCTGGTGATTGTGATGTTAATGATATACGTAAAATATTACTTTCACTAGCAATATATCTTTGTATATATTCTTTCCTTCGTGGTTATTACACACATGATGTGAAGTTATGCTGTTCATTATGGATTTTGCAAATAGTGAAAGTAATATCACTACTTCAGAAAATTTGACTAATTATGTAGAATTCTATAAATATTCTTCGGCCAGACATTCGTTTGTGTAAGTACTTACCATTGACGCATGACTACTTCATTACTATATTATGTGATTTTGTAAATATAAACCAATAATTATGGTAAAAATACTGTAGGTATAGGAAGGTAAAGGTATTTCATATTGAATTCCCTCGAAATAAACTAAAACAAACTTAACTTCTAATGTTGCTTAACTTAAATAAGTACTACTAAATTACGGTATTATGTGATTGTGTAAGTATAAATCAATAATTATGGGCAAAATCCTGTAGGTATAAATAGGT
>KN882287.1:34573-53905 GCA_000934455.1 Apostichopus parvimensis
GGGGGTCATGACTCCAAAGCCCTATTAAGGTTATATGCTATTGTTATAGTTACATTTTTACAGTTTGATATGTCTTAGAAAAGAAAAGATTGTACACTGTTATCTCTTCTACAGTTTGACAAAGATATTTTTTACCATTCCCAGCTGCATAAACTAAGGTGATGTACTTTAAATGCTAGGTGAACCTATGTTTTGCAACTTTGAAGGTCCCCATATTGTGTGTGAATACCTACTGATAAGTTTTATATTAATTGTTGAACATGTTTTATATATCTTGCTGAATGGGATGGAGGGTGAGGTGGGGGGTGGGGGGGGGAGGGGGTTCAAGTGTCTTGATAGCCCTATTTGCTATAAGCCGTGCTACATAAAATTTGATATACAATTATCTTGGAAATTACACTTTGTACAACATCTAGTTCATTGCATGGGGCAGGTGGGATGGCCACTGGGGAGTCAGGTATACAGGGTTAAACCTTTCATAATGTCCTATCATATTTCACTATTTGAGTGGGAATGAGGTGAGTGGGGGAGGGGTGGGCCCGGGAGAGTTGACTTGAATGCCCCATTAAAATTATATGGTCAGGTGCGTAGCCAGGAATTTGCCAAGGGAGGGGCGAACCTGTAGGCAAACTATCAGAACCGTATATATGGCTCTTCAAACTATCTAAGCATAGCGCCACCATAGGTTGGCGCAATGGGTACAAGAAAATTTTGGCCGAAAATGTCTCCCAGATCGCTGGAAATGGCACTTCCCAGGCCTTGTAAGTTGCATCTAAGCATTTTCTATTTCATAACGATATCTTAAATACATACAAAAAAAATATGCTCAAGGGGGGGGGGGGCCCCCCCCCCCCCCCTTGGCTAAGCGCCTGTATGCTGTTGCCAATGCTACATTTGTATAATTTGATATGTCTTAGAAAAGAAAAAAAGTTGTACACTGATCTTTAATTCCTATCCTTTGACAAATTTTTACCTATCCCAGCAGTATAGATTAAGGTTACATATTTTAAATGCTAGGTAAAAGTAATTATTTCTTCAACTTTTAAGTTCCCCATTATGTGTGTGAGAATTTAATGAACAGTCTAATATTAATTGTTGGACATCTTATCTCAGTTGTTTCAAAGTTTTGGGAAGCAGGCATGCAGGTTATATGCTTTTATTGTGTTCAAGTATTTGAAAGCAAATGATTTTATGTGGATTCATCATTGTTGAATGGGACAGAGGGGCAGGTGGGGGGGGGGCAAGGTTCAAGTGACTTGGCAGCCCTCTTAGACTATTTTCATAAAGTTTGATATGTCTTGAAAATCTTTTGTACACTTTCACCTAGTTCATTGCATAGGGCAAGTGGAGTGGACCTTTCGGGAATAAGGTATACAGGGCTAGACCTTTCATAATGCTCTCTTATTGTGATATTATGCCTGTATTATGTTTTGATATATTTCCACTAGTTGAGTGGTAATGAGGGGAGGGGGGAGAGGTGATTCGAAAGCCCTTTTGCATTTTATGTGTTGCATATGCTACAATTATACAGTTAGAAATGTCTTAAAAGAAATATTGCACACTGAACTTTTGCTCCTATCCTTTGACAACAATTTTTTACCATTCCCAGCAGCATAGATTAAGGTGATATATTTTTTAAATGCTAGGTAAAAGTAAGTTTTTGTTCTACTTTTAACGTCCCCATTATGTGTGTGAGAATTAAATGAAGTCTAATATTAAAAGGCATAGCTGGTGGTTTTTCCACATCCTCTAATCTGTTCAAATTTATGTTACATTGAATATTTACACTTGTACCTTTCCATTGATGTATGGCACATTGTATTATTTTCTTTTTGGGACTCTGTGAAACTTGAACAAACCTAGCACTTCTGGACAAGGAATTTGCTCTCTTCGCAAAAATTTCTAAGCGCTCACGTGACTGCTGGTCACCCTGTAACGTATATGTGCTGAGTCGGTTGAGGAATAAATTTTGATCAAGCTATTCACTTCAGCACAAACACTACGCCGATTCTACACTTGTCATACCGTTAATATCAAAATACCAACAAATTGTGTAGTAAGAGGTCATCAAACCGACGATAAACATCCCAAGCTTTGGATAAATTTTGTAAGTTGCACTCGCAATGACTTTCTACAGGCGAACATATGTTCAGTGCACATACTTCACAGAAACATGTATTATTGTCTACGTAGAGGCCCTTCAAAAGGTAAAGTCTCCCTAATTTTGATATATGCCTAAACTCATTAGCCACATATTGTTCTAATATATGCATTCAGCTGTCATTTACCCCATAGGTGCAGGAAAAAAAGATCATACTACAAAAGACTACACTGTACAATAGGCCCTGAGTGACTTAGTTCTCTTCAGCAAAACCAATGACACTACGCACAGAGCTAACATACTGATGCACACTAACACCTACAGACGATATTTATTGCAGCCACTAACTGGAAACTAACTGCAAACACTATTAATTGCAACAACAAATCAATAAATACCCGAGATGTCGACATATTTCACAAGGTAGGCATTTCAATTGCAGCAAGGCGTTTTTTAACCATAATTTACTTTTAATTGAAGAACTGCTACCCAAAATGAGTTAACAAATGTGTGAACAATTCTAACAACCATTTCTTTCTCTAGTAGCTTTTATATTGGAAGATCGGTGAAGTTATAAATGGTTCACTTTCTTACGAGAAGTACGTGGAAAGTCCATTGTTATTGATTCGCGTTCGTGGTACACTCTGCAGAATGACGTCACACGGTGAACTGTATGTTAATGAGCTTTAACGCTTCACATTTCTGGTCAGTGAGAATCTGCTAACTTTGGCATCAAATTTCTCTAAATTACTGTCTCTTTCGACTAAACGGGAACCACACTATTGTTTGTGCACTAAAATACTTTATTATGACCCCCCCCCAACAAAATAGTTTTTGCCTCCAGCTATGCAATTTAATTGTTGAACTTCGTATATCCCCGTTTGAAAGCTTAGATGTTATTCCAAATTGGTAAAACTGTTTAATTAAAAATAAAATCAGTGTAGACAATTATCTTGTCCAACTTTTACAGACTCAACTCATATTTGAAACCAATGCGTGGGGGCAGTAGGAAGGCGGGGGGGGTTTGGTGGGGGGGGTGGGGGAACTGGACGAGTAAGAATGAAGGAATGCTCTCCTTAGCATAAAATATTTGAAAGCATAGGATTTTATGTGGATTCATCCTTGTTAAATGGGACAGAGGGGAGGGGGGGGGGGGGTTGGGGGAACTTATTTGCTTAAGTACCTGCTACATAAAGTTTGATGTGCCTTGAAAATTCCAGTTAGTACACTACCTAGTTCACTGCAAGGCGCAGGTTTGACAGGCTACTGGTGAATCAGGTACACAGTGTTCGACCTTTCATAATGCCCTTATATTTTGATATTATGCCTATGTTTTGATGCCATGCCACAGTTGAGTGGAAGAAGGAACACGAGGGAATGACTTGAAAGCCCTATTAGATTATATGCTTTTGCATATGTTACATTTTTACTGTTTGATATGTCTTAGAAAGAAAAAAACGTTGTACACTGTTATTTTTTCTGACCATTCCCAGCAGCATATATTAACTTTAATTTAAAACAAAAGTCCATGTAGAAAATTACCTTATATCCAACTTTTACAGGCTTCACTCATATTTGAAACCTCACTTGAGACAGAAGGGGGAGGGGCTACTAGGGAAGCAGGTATGCAAGTTAGAACTTTCAGTGGCATCAAATATTTGAAAGCATAGAATTTTATGTGGTATCATACTTATTGAATGGGAAAATGGTGGGGGGGGGGGGGTTCAAGTGAAGGGGAGTAGGTGTGCAGGATTAGACCTTTCATAAGGACCAAAAACTTTGATACGTCTTTGAAATTAAAGGATGCACACTATATCTCTATTCTCATATACTTTCACAGAGATCTAAGAACGATACCTTCGCAGTATAGATCAAGTGCTATCTGCTTTCAAGTTTTTAGTCTTTATTTATTGCAAGGGAATCACCCTATACCTTTCTTTCAAATGCATGTTGTTATTTAAAATTGATAAAATGTTAACTTTTATTTACATTTGTGAATTAATGCAGCAAAATGCTGCACTTGGCAAAATGCAAACTTTGTAATGATCAATCATTGCATGAGAGGAATGGGGGGGGGGGGGGGGCTGTAGGCTAGGGGAATAGGTATACAGGGTTAGACCTTTCAAGAGGACCAAATAGTTTGATAGCGTTGGTGTTAAAGGGTGTGAAGACTCACGCAAAAAGAAACGTCTAATGCCGGTAATCTGACCTAGTTTCGAATGAGGTGTAACAGAAGTGTTAGACACCACCATCCATCCCAGAATATACACAAACAGCTTGCTACCGTCGGTAATTAGACACTAGTGTATACAGTCAGTACATACAGCTGCGGTCATTACCCACAGCACAGTGTACAAACGATACAGCGATGGACATCTCAGGTCCAGCGTAAGATAACAAGGTATCACATTTCATTACTGTCTGCATTTTGTAGCGACAAGAGAAAAACTTCACTTGCAAGCAACGGAAAGTTAACTTTTTAAAGATGGCGGCACTCTGTTTGGGGCGAGTCTTCAATGCCTTTGATGTGGATTGACCCTTGTTAAAAGTTTATTAGTGTGGGAATAGATAGAAATTTGTAAGTTTGTAAGAAATTTGTAAGCACAAGACAGGAGAGTGGCAGCCCTATATAGACTATTTGCTGTTACACCTAACTGTTACATTCTTCGGTTGATAATATGTTTTAGCAATTAAAAGGTTGTACACTAGTGATGTTGTTTACTATCGTTTGATAGAGAATTTTTTACCATTCCCTTCAGTATTAGAAGGGTGATATCTTAAAAATCATAGGTCTCCATTATGTGTGTGAAATTTCATGAACAGTCTAACATTCATATAGTTAACCATGCTATATCAGTATTTCCAATGCTTTGATGATATTCAAGAATGGTAAAAAATTAAGTTTGAAACAGATCAGAGACTTAATGTACATAATTAACTTTGCAAACTTCTTCAGCTGTCATTTTTGTTCAATCACTATATTGGCCATTCCACAAGAGCATAGAGCTATGTAATATGGATGAAGAACAAGCTTCTCTTTTTTGAAGCATCTTGGTTGCTGACATTCCTTTTTAATGAGGGGCTGATTGATTGAAGGTCAGAGCAGCTAGCTGGTTGTATTATGTAACAGTGTACATTGAACAGGGCTAGACCTTTCATTTTATAAAATGCTCTGATGTCATTCCACTTGTTGAATGGACATAGGGGTCAAGGTGGCTTGACAGTCCTTTTTAAACTACATGATGTTTTACCAGGGAGTTGTTATGAATATATGTCTTCAGTGATTTTATCACCATGTCATTACAACTACCTCAGGATATACCACACAGCCTATGTAAACCCTATGACTAATGAAGGTCAGGCCTCCCCAGAGAGCAATCAGATTTCCTTTGAACCATAGGAAGTTTCTGACTTGGGGGACATGTTCCCAACGCCCTCTATAGTTTGACTGTTTCCAGGCGATTACTTCATGGGGCTATCCCTGATACTTACCGCGCAGTAGTTATTCTTTGTAGTGTCATGGCCGAAACTTATGTGCAGTTGAAGAAGAATCAGTTACCTTTTTTTTCGTGATTACCCGAAATTGTGCCAATTTCCCCCCGATTAGTTATGCTAAATTAATCTCCATTGTTTTCTTCGTATATTGTATGGAAAGTTGGGAAGTTTAGGCTAGAAAGAAGTGCCTTTTAGAAAATTTGCACATTGTTACGGCCATTTGTTATTGTGTTATCGTGTACATCTGTAACGCCGGGGGAAAGGATGTTCGGTGGTGACATTCCGGGGGGAGGGGGGGTGGGGTGATGGGAGCTCCGAGTCTCTGCCGATGACCACAAGAATGGAAAAGATACAATGGTTTTTGTTTTCTAGTCCATGTGTATTAAATCTACTAGCGTGTTCTCTGACACCGACTAGTGAGCTCTACGTAAAAAGGAAAGGAAAACAATATCTCATAAGTAAAAGCCATTTGCAAATAAGATAAAGTGAAAATCTTAACATTACAAGAATAAGGAGCAGCATGGCAAACAATTAAGTAAGACACTTAAATAAATGAAAGTAAAACTAAGGGACAGTTACACTGAAATGAGAATGCTCTTATAAAAGTTAATTAGGTATCTTAAGTACTCCTTTAATAATTAAATACAGGGACGGCTCCTTTAACTACGTGTGGTCATGTGACCATGCACAGGGTGAACATTATTTAAGTCCACAATTCCGATTAGGAATTAACTAGGAACTAATTTATGGCAAAGCAAAAACAAAGACCGGTTATTCCCCTAATAACCATTTGTTGTCGGTTATTCACCGTATAACCATTTATCCTCAACTTGTAACCTATCAAAATGGCTCTATAACAATGGTTGCATATTAGCTAACTTTCCAAAGTTACTATTAAAAAGGTGTACATATTTCCCAGTACAAGAAATTAATCTCTTTTGAACACCCAAGAGAAGTATCCAACATTTAGTTGAAACAACCTCTCTGTACACATTAATAACATGTCAATAAAAACAAATCGGCCTCAAGTTCACATTGACATTACGAACATGAGTTAAGACTATTACATCTAACGACTCATGGGCGCGGCCATCTTAAATACAAGTACTTCACTAATTGAGGGCGCTATGCAAAAATATAAGTTTACTATGACGTAAGGTCCCCTGTTAAGGCTACAATACAATTTGTTCATGTGACGTACGTAAATTACAATCTTTGGAACCACTGAGATCATTAAGTATGGAGACATATAAAATTATGATAAAGGTTGATAAAAGGTTCTGGAAAAGCACTTAAACTATTATTTACGAAAACTTAATTCAGCATTTTGCAGAAATATTGAATTGAAAAGCTACGAAGTATGCTGAAAAGTTAAACCTAGGCTGTACTACTCAGGCAGTAGCCTACCGTTGTAATAGTGTTAACAGCACAAATAGGGCCAACCGTGACTCTGAACTTGATCGAGAGTAACAAAATCTAATCGATATATTATGAATTACATAACCCTTGTTTGCTTAAAAGATATAAAAAGAAGAGAAATTATATAATTTACCTCATAGAGCTATTAAAGAAACAACTTCAAATGCTGCAAAAGCAGACAAAAACATAGCTAAAAGGTAAATAGAAATCTTGAAGGTGTTGTAGTTAACTAGTAAAAGTAACGTAGTGTCTAAGAACAATAGATTTCAAGGCTACCCCACGCCCTGAAGGGTCTCCCAATCTGAACGGAAGGGTTTGACCAGTTCCGATGTCCGAATTCTAAGGCAGGCCAGCTATGCCAAAAGGGCATGGATCTACACAGCAATCTCATAGCTGCCCAAAAATGGATCGTCAAGTTATGGCACTTACTGCCAATTTGGAGCAAAACTGGGAAGTCTGATGTCAAAATTTATTATTTCGTGGGCTGTTACCATGGTAATTTCACGATTGGTAAATCTTTGCATGGCAATAACATCGAAACCAGTATAGCCTATTTTGTGTAGGAATCGGTTTCAAAATGCCATGGTACACTGGGTCCTATGTGGTCGGGCTAGGATTAACGTGAGCTCTAAATTTTTAAGTTGTTACAACATTGTATTCGTATGTTTAGGAAATTAAGTAATTTTTACCAGAAATTACTCACGGAAAGTCTCAATCGAGAGAGCAGGTTACTGCTTGACCCCCAAGACTGAGGTGTACACTAAGATAAAAATTAGCTAAATAAATAGCCTACGTATTCTGAATACTTTAGCTTTAGCCTTCAGAATATTTTGGTCCATAAGTCGTGCAAGTGAGCCATGAATTTGATCATATCTCATGATTGTTTGCCTAATGCTTCTGAATGACATAATATATTTCTCAGGCTTATGACTTGTCACAATTTCGCTGATTTATTTTCACTATGTCCACACCAAAATGATTCTAGTCATCACAGTGTAAAAATCGTTATTGATGCAAATGGCACCTTTCTTTTTATGTAGCAACATTTCAACCTTCAACTATCCAAACAAATGTAGAAATGAAAAATTTTGGAAAAAAAATGCTGTATAATTATTATTGAAAAAGTGGTATTCATGATGCTATCTCCATTGCTTTTCTTGCACTCTGTTTTAAATTGTAGTGAACACATCATACAGTGATACCAATGCATGCTTCATGCTAGCTTTGTACTAGAGCATTAAGTGGTTAAATGCAAAGTGCACAAAACAAGAATGTGATTTTGCAATGACTGTTGTCAAGTCTTCATTGTTAACATAAAACTTGTACACAAAATTATCAAAATGGACAAAAGAAATTAAAGGAATCAGGCGCGTAGCCAGGAATTTGCCAAGGGAGGGGCGAAAATGTAGGCAAACTATCAGAGCCGTAGATACGGCATTGCAAACTATCTAAGCATAGCGCCACCATGATTGGCGCGAAGCGTACAAGAAAATTTTGCCTTAAAATGCCTCCCAGATCGCTGGAAATTGCACTTCCCAAGCCTTGTAAATTGCATCTTAGCATTTTCTCTTTTGAAATTACTAGCGATATCATAAAAACATTAAAAAAAAAAATAAAAAGCTCAAGGGGGGGCGGCTGCCCCCTTCGCCCCCCTTGGCTACGCGCCTGAAAGGAATGAATAAACATGATATGGAATGAGATAAACATATCGGCTGTTATTACTGTCCGTAGGTTTGTTAACCGGGGATCATGCCTCCCCCCCCTTTCGCTTTCATGAGACCTTGACATTTAAATCCACCTACTCAAAATTTAAAAGAGGGGTAAACCTTTCAAAATTGAGTGTTAAATTATCAGTAGTGTAAGTTTCAGCATGAAAAATTGGAATACAACTTGATGTAATATGTTAACCCCCCCCCCTCCCCAATCATGCTTTAGGACTATGCATTTCAATTAAAACAATGGTTTTTCCTTTGTCCTTTGTCAGATTTTTTAAAGATTTTGTCTGTTGTTTGCTTATTAATCTTTCATAAAAGATTCACATCTCATTTTGAGGGAACATTTCATGACCTCAGAATGAGGTTTAGAACTAGCTTCCTGAGGAAGAACTTCACAATCAGTATTCCACATAGACACCAGTTGCTGATTACCTTCCATTGTTTCATTAATACACTTTGCAGTTTTACATCTTGTAAGCACACAATAGTTTTAGTTTTAACGGTTGTCCTTACAATTTCTTCCATGAGTTTGAAAACTTCAAATGTCTGGTGAATGTGGGTTTGGAAGGTATAGACTTCAACTTTTTTGATCATTCCAAATTTCCCTGATGTCATTCCACTTGTTGAGTGGAAATTGGGGGAGGGGGGGGGGGAATAAAGTGACTTGACCACCCTAGTAATTTAAATGTTGTACCTGAAATGCATCAGTGTAGATAATTACCTTGTCCAACTTTCCTAGCCTTCCCTCTTATTTGAAAACTTTACATGACAAGACAGTAAGGGGGGAGTGGGCTGCACGGGCAGCTAGGGAAGTAGATAGATAGTGTTATAACATTTATATGGCACAAATATTTGAAAGCTTAGGATTTTATGTGGATTCATCTTTGTGATATAGCATGGAAGGGGGGTAGTGATGATATAGCATGATATTGACCATTTGATATAGCACCTGCTACATTCCTGCAGTTGGATATGTCTTTGAAATTACAGTTTGTACACTATTTAGAAGTTCATTGAATGGGGCAGGTGGAACAGACGTTGGGAAATCAGGTACTTTATACAGGGTTTGACGTTTCATAATGGCCTTATATTTTGATATTATGCCTATATATTGCTTTGATATCATTCCACTGATTGAGTGGAAATGGGGGATATCAAAGGTGACTTGACCACCCTATTAACTAGTGTTTACACGGGTCCAAAAATCGGGAACCGGGTACCCGAGAGCCGTTACCCGTCGGATATCCGGGTACCCGGAAAAAATTATTTACCCTCGTGTATCACGATTTTCAAGAAATTACATATTGGATGCTATAATAAATGAATTATATTCTCTACTGACAATGTTTCATGTTCAAATAAGTAGGTGTAAGATAAGGTATAAAACCTTCATTAATTTCTATTTGCTTTTGTTTCTTTCATTAACTTGTTAAAAACTTCATATAATTAACATTACTACTAACATCGCACTGCCGCCGCTGCTTATGCTTGCTCTACACGTCTATTGGATCAGACCATATAAATATCCAATTTAGCTCGTAACAGTTGTTGCTACTAGTAGTACTACTATCTATTATGCAGGCCCACGGTTCGCATTAGCCGCGAGGTTGCGCAATTCGCGCAATTTGATCGCATTTGGAGTAACGATCAGTAAAAAGCCACTTGCGATTATTATTTTTTAGTTATCCTGTCTATAATCCATAAACATCTCGTAAAATTCCTTGTTAGCTTTTCCTTCTATGAAATAAACGAATGAATAAGTAATAATTTCTTCCACATAGTTGCCTAACACCACACTAAGTCAATGAGAAATCTAGCGGGCTAAGCCTAACCATCTGTTTATTCGCTGATATTATGACGCAGTTATAAGATATCCATGGATTACTTTCATTATTGCTGTTACGTTCGACCACATGGTTGCCTAACACCACACTAAGTCAATGGGGTATCTAGCCTAGCCATCTGTTTGCCAATTTTTTTTTTTTAAAGTCACACTTTGCGTAGGATTCGGGTAATAAATTAGGAACCGGGTAGTATCGCGTCGGGTGGTTACCTTCGTTATTGCTGTTATCATCGACCACATGGTAGCCTAACACCACACTAAGTCAATGGGAAATCTGCCTAACCATCGGTTTGCAATTTTTTTTTTTTTTAAAGTCACACTTTGCGTAGGATTCGGGTAATAAATTAGGAACCGGGTAGTATCGTGTCGGGCGGGTACCCGGGTATCCGGATAACCCGTGCAAACACTTCTATTAACCTACATACTGTTGCACTTGCTAGATTTATTACAGTTTGATATGTTAAAGAACAAGCAGCATAGGCGCCTAATTTGATTTGGGGGGCTGTAACGACTTGCCTGAAAAATATAACCAAAATTTTTCGCGCTCAGCGCGCATTCCACGCGCGTTCCACATATTAATGTGCATATCATATAGGCATTCTTCGGTTATTAGGCCTACATCACATGCCAATAACAAACAATCATTTTCCGTGTTATTACCCTTCCATATTGGTTATTATTATTGGGGAAGTTGTTACAACAATAATGATAATAATAATAATATAAGTTTAACCATTGAAAAACAGATTGCAAATTCTTCTTCTTTCAGTAGTTGCCAGTGGCAGAGCTAGGGGTATTGGTCAGGGGGAGAGAATGGTCTGTAGGGGCGCTTTCGACACTATCTAAGCGGAGCGCCACCACAGGTTGGCGCGGAGCGTACAGATTTTTTTTGAGTAAAGATACTCCCTAGATCGCCGGAAATGACCCTTTCCAGGCCTTGCTAATTTGCAGATAAACGAAGAATAAATAGGTGTCATCGCCATTTGTCAGAAAATTGCACCAACAAAATGTGACAAATGTCAATAGGTATTTGAGAGCGCAATAAAAAAGTCAATAATCGCAAATAAGTAAAAAGTGGTAAAAAGCTGAAAAGGGCGCCAGCAGTCCATTTGAGTCCTTCAGGGGGGCATCCGCCCCTCTGACTGTATGGACGCCACTGGTAGGTGCCCGAAAAATTCTCAGCATATTGCCCAAACTTTCACAAAAATATTGAAAAACACACTGCAAATTATTATTCTTTCAAGTAGGTGCCCCAAAAAATTCTCAGCATATTGCCCGAATTTTCACCAACAAATTTGAAAAACACATTGCAAATCCTTCTTTTTTCAGTAGGTGCTCGAAAAATTCTCAGCATATTGCCCGAATTTTCACCAAAAAATTGAAAAACACAATGGCAAATTATTATTCTTTCAGTAGATGCCCGAAAAATTCTCAGCATTATTGCTGAATTTTCAGAAAAAAAAAAAATGAAAAACACACTGCATATTATTCTTCTTCCAGTAGGTGCCCGAAAAATTCTCAGCATATTGCCCAAATTTTCACCAAAATATATGGTTGGGGGGATGCAGCCCCCCAGCCCAGCCCCCCCCCAAAGATTTGAAGTTATTCAAAATTGGTAAATTGTTCATCTCAAATGCATCAGTATAGAAAATTACCATATCCAACTTGAAGGCGTCACTCTTATTTGAAAAATATTGCCAGGGGGAGAGGGTGGTGGGAGGTAAGGGGGGGGGGGATGAGGGACAAAGTGAAGTGGGGGAAACTGGGGGTTATATAGAGTTAGAGCTTTTATTAGGTACAAATATTTGAAAGCTTGAGTTTCATGTGGATTCCACATTGTGAAATAGGATGGAGAGGGTGGGGGTACTTTGACAAAGAGTTGTTATCATTCAAAGCGGTTAGATAAGACTATTTTATTCATGCTGGGTAATGTAATATTTTTTCCCCAACTTTTAAGGTCCCCATTATGTGTGCGACTACACACTGACTAGTTTAATATTAATTGATGAACATCTTATATCAGTGGCAGGCGTGTATCCAGGATTTTCTCACCCGGGGGGCGCGAATTACTATCCAAGCGGAGCGCCACTATTGGTTGGCGCGCAACGTACAAGAACATTTCTGATTTTGATAACCCCCCAGATCACCTGAAATCGCACTTCTCGGGCTTGAAAATGACCAACCAGATGTACACTTTTGCCTGAGAACCAAGTGTTTCCCAATAGTTTTTTCACGCGCCTGCAAGGTTCAAATGCATTTAAGTTATTCAAATTTGATAAAGTGTTGTGTTAGAAATGCATCAGTGTAGATGATTACATTGTCCAACTTTTCAAGCTTTCACTCTTATTTGAAACCATTATATGAGGCAGACAGTGGGATGGATGAAAGGGGAGGGAGGGGGCTGGGGAAGGGATAGAGCAGTCCTATTTTGACCATTTGATATAGCACCTGCTACATTTCTGCAGTTTGATATGTCTTTGACCACCCTATTAACAGATGTGAAGACTCGCGCAAAAAGAAACGTCTGATGCCGGTAATCTGACCTATGAATGAGGTGTAACAGAAGTGTCAGACACCACCATCGATCCCAGAAAATACACACACAGCTTGCTACCTTAGGTAATTAGACACTAGTGTACAGTCAGTACATAGAAGCTGCGGTCATACCCACAGCACAGTGTACACACGATACAGCGATGGACATCTCAGGTCCAGCTAAAGATAACAAGGTATCACGTTTCATTTAATACTGTCTGCATTTTGTAGGACAAGCAGAAAACATCACTTGCAAGCAACGGAAAGTTAACTTTTTCAGAGCGTGGCACGTGGTTTGGGGGGAGTCTTCAATTCCTTTAAGGCTATATACTGTTGAGCATGCTAGATTTAATACAGTTTGATATGTTTTAGAAAGAACAGGTTGTACTATTACAACTTCTCCTAAACCAGTTTAGATCAGACTATTTTATTCATGCTAGGTAAATATAATATATATATTTTTTCAACTTTTTAGTTCCCCATTATGTGTGTGGCTACTTACTGAACAGTCTAATATTAATCATTGAACATCTTATATCAGTGGTTCCAAAGCTATGAAGTTATTCAAAATTGGTAAATGTTTCGTCTCATCAGTGTAGATAATTACATGGTCCAACT
Source organism: Apostichopus parvimensis (assembly GCA_000934455.1). Lineage (NCBI taxonomy): Eukaryota > Metazoa > Echinodermata > Holothuroidea > Aspidochirotida > Stichopodidae > Apostichopus > Apostichopus parvimensis. The sequence goes on from KN882287.1 coordinate 48,300, forward strand.
TTTCCAGCATTCACTCTTATTTGAAATTACTATATGAGGCAGACATTGTGGATGGAAAGGTCATTACAAATGCAAAGTTTGAAGTGTCTGTGATCATTGTAACTAGTGGTCCCCATAATGATAGCCGCAAGTTTGATGTTCCATAAACCACCTTATGCTTGTATGCGTGCATGTGTATTTGTGTGTTGCCACAATAGGATTTTCAAGAACTATTGCATTGACTTCTTTTCATTTTCTGTATTGGAAGAAGTGGTATGCCTACTGCAAAACAAATTCAAACCAGTTACCATGTTTTTCTCCCTACAACCAACTAACGAAGAACAAACAAATGACGTTATCAATATATATTTCGAACAGTCTTTCACGATATGGCTTTTGTTTTCAGAGCTGCAGTTCAAAGTCATTGGTTTCTGTTTGAGATGACAAGAATTCCTTTTATCGTAATGATTTGTCAAATATGAGTGAATATTCTTAGAATGTTTGTGATAATAAGTCTCTGTGAGACATGTCATATTTTTGGCAATGCAGTATTTAGCTGCAGATAAGAGTAGTATTATTAATTAATATTCAATAACGGGAACTATCCCTTTTTTTTTACCTTTCGCCCATTAAAATCATATGGGCCATTTGATTAGCTGGAGGGCCACTTGAATCTTAAACTGGGTAATCCTGCTGGGCAGATGCCAAAAAAGTTAAGTGCAAACGCTGGAAATATTCATTTTCTTTCAACTTCTACCTATTAATTGTTGACGTCCATAGAGACCTTCAACATGACTAGTGATATTTGTTTCCACCAACTTTGGCGAATTATTAAGCCATATGTCCAATTCAAGTTAGAATTATTATAGTTGTTTGGCTAAAAAGATCTACAGATAATATGTGCATGTGAAGAGGGGTCAAAAGGTAAACATGCAAATGGGACTGCACACATGATTTAAAAGGGTTTGTAATCAAGCAGGTGATATTTCCCTAAACCATGAAATCCTCATATAAGACCTTAAATTGTGAAGCATTTTCCACTAGCTTTGTGAACATGTTTTATTCTCTAGACAGTAAAATGGCTGGTGGGGCGAATTGGGGAACCTATTTCGTCATTAAAAGAAGATGACACATGTTAAGTAGAACTATTCCAGCATTTCAAGGCCTTCTCAACACAAAGCATTATAGAATGAAATAACCTCTGACACTTTTCAAGAGGTGTATGTGCTAACTGGCACTAAAGTTAGTCCTGCCAAGTTTTAAAAGCAACCCATGGCAGGATTGGATCGATGAATCACACTTTTTGTAAACTACCTGAATATTACAACATATTTTTCTCAGATTAAATTAATGTGGTAGAGAATTGAGGGGTGTGGTAATGTATAAAGAACATTTTGATTTCCTCTAATAGTCAATGAGGCCTTTTTGCAGACAGGATTGTATTTCCCGCCAATATTTATGTAACAATATTTGCCACAGTTTCAACACGATAAAGAAATCGATAGGTATACCAGGGGCGTATCCAGGATTTTCTAACCCAGGGGGCGCGAATTACTATCTAAGCGGAGCGCCACCATCAGTTGGCGCGCAGCGTACAAGAAAATTTATGGTTTTGATACCCCCTAGATCACCGGAAATGGCACTTCTCGGGCTTGAAACTGACCAACCAGATGTACACTTTTGCCTCAGAACCAAGTATTTCCAAATAGTTTTTTTCCCATCTATAACCTTTTTGAAGATTTCTTCAGTCACACATCATGTTCGACCTCATTACATCTCCTGTGGATCATTGCATTTGTAGGTGATTCTACGTCGCGGCCCACAATACCTGTCAGCCCCACTTTTCAAGGTTTTAAGCCCATTATTTGTTCAGAATTTGAAAATTCACTTCAAAACATACCCATAATATTGCACAAAATTTCATCTATGGACAACCAATAAAGAAAAACTTCCTTCAACCCCTAACAGACCTGTCAAAATTGCACGAGTAGAGGGAAGTATGATGAAGAATGTTGGTTAGGGAATTTTCGAAAATTCAGACAGTTCATTTATTGGTGTACAAATATTAAAACCTCTTATAACGGCTACTATTAAACTTCGTTGAAAGAAATAAACAAAATACCAGATATTTCCGAAACTGAACACTACACACATCGACAGTTTTGAGCATGGGCGAAGATCAGTCTTGGATAATGGTGGGGAAGCGTGTCTGTTCTCTGACACTATCTAAGCGGAGCGGGACCATGGGTTCGCGCGTAGCGTACGATTTTTTTTGGCAAATATAACCTCCCAGATCGCCGGAAATAACACTTCCCAGACCTGATGATGCTCCCAAACCTCCTTAAGTTTTAGATTTCATGACTTAGAAATTTAGTTTGGGTTAATACTTGGGCATCTGCAGAAAAAAAAATCAGGGACAAATAATCCAAGTAGACTTTTGTATACGATGGCTGGGGTCCTCAGAGACAATTATAGACTGCCGCAAATGCGATTTCCGTCCTATATTTAACAACTGGAAAAAATTAATATAAAATGAGAACTGCTGCATGTCATTTGCACAATGCTGGATCAAACTGCGCCAAAGTTCAATGCGGGGGAACTTGAAATGCAGCTATTGGTCAAGACAAATTGGTGAAAAAGTTGGTGGGGCCGCGTCCCGCTGTCCCCACCAGGATCTGCGTCCATGGTTTGGAGGCTGTTCATCATTGAACGTCATTTTCATGCTCACTGATATGATGTGATATCTGCTGTTTGCTTAACAAATTCGAATAATTGAAATGAGACTGAAATAAATAAGGGTCATTCCATATCAAATCACCAAATTTTGGAGTATGTTGTAGTTCGACATCTTTGAAAAATTCCCAAAATTATTGTATGATTGGACCACCATGCAATAAGCATATTCTGAAAATTTCAGTTGCATTGCTTTACAATTGGCCGATTTATCACACTTTGAAATTCTGCAATTTGTCGCCACCATGGCATTTTGGCATTTTCTTGACTTTTGAGGTCTCATTTCTCAGCAATTAAACATTCTACTACCTTTTTATTACAGATGCCTATAGAGTGTATCCCATAGAACAGGAAAATAAAAAATTAGGCTACAAAAATATTGTCTTGTGGAGTTAGGTCAACTTAAAAGTGTCAAAATATTCGATTTTTGTACTTTTCACTAAAAAATGTGCTATTTGTAGTGATGAATTGCTCCTAAACCATTGCTTCAGGGTACTTGATTCTTTCAGAGGTTATTATGTCTAGTACAATCAATACAAAATAATGATTACAATGCTTTCCTATAATATATTTGCAAGTTGTTCAACTCTAAAGTTGCTTTTTCATGCTGCGATTCAGCATGAGGTAGGGGTTTTGATGACAATTTTTTACCAAAGTATTATGTTAGAGCTGTCAGGGTTTTAAACTTTAATTATAAGTATAAAGTTCTTACACCTAAACAAATTTCAGGGTTCTAGCTGTTCTCGATATTAATTTATGAAGTTGTTAAGTTGCTCCGATGTACAAAAGAGGTCGTCTTTGACGGCCAATAACTCAAAACGCGTCATAATGAAAAAATCTGATAAAAACGTTTTTGCCTGTTTTAATGTTCCATGTGTTTTGAGCCTGGGTATTGTACTTCAAGGTCATTCAATTCAATACTGTGCAGTGTTTAATTTCATATCAAAAAATACTATTTGCAACATTTGTACTTGTCTGCTCCTGGTTGAATTCATTTAATTAGAAGACTTATAAAATGAATTTCAACCAGTACATACATATGTATGTATAAGGTGTACAGTACATACACTGTACTGGGTGTATATGTACAGAGTGCCATAAGTGCCAGAAGACTATGTTTAAACCTAACACTAATATACACACTGTACATATACAATTGGTTGAATTAGAAGACTTTACTATAAAATGAATTTCAACCAGTACATACATGTATGTACAGTGTGTACAGTACATGTATAGTGTGTATATTAGTGTTAGGTTTAAACAGTCTTCTGGCACTTTTTCAGAGCGTGGCACGCGGTTTGGGGAGAGTCTTCAATGCCTTTAAAGCCCTCATTGAAATATCTTGTTTAACAAGTTTCCACAATTTGACCCCTGGTGACCCCAAATAACCTTTGAAGTCACCACAAGACAATATTCTTCTTCTGAATGTGTTTCTCCTACACACCAAATATGTGCATTGTCCAAGCTTCCCTTCTTGAGATATCGTGTTTACAAGCAAGGCGTCACCCACACGCACCCACATACGTTCTTCCGCCTGCATGACTAGAAAGGTTACGATTTCATCTTAAGTTCTCCTCTGTTGTTAAATGTCAATACTATCATAACTCCCTTAGTAGCTCCATAAATTTATTTCTACCTTAACTTTGACCTGCCAATTGCCATGAATTTTCCCAGCTCTTATCACCAAACCTGCTACTCCAAGAGCCATGAAGTAGCGCATCCACTTCACCACGCTGTTCCTATCAGTGCATATTCAACACCTTACGTAACTCTACCGTGACCCATAGAAATTGATCAAGGAAGAACGCTGACACAGTGTATAGCCATGTGTGAAGCCTTCAAAGTGAGGGAACTTTGCGTTGTACGGCAAAAAGCCAGATCATTTCTATGTCTTCAAGCATACAATTTGCATACGACTTTGAATTTGATTCAACCCGTTTTTTCTCTTGAAAGAGTAGGTGTACTTTTCACAAGAGACATGTAATGGCGACCAGCATGGTAAGTACTATACTCCTGACTTAAGAACCAACTTTGAAAACTTTTTCCCGCCTCTTATGACTTGAGCAAGTTTTATGCAACTTTTAATGTCTGGAAAGTGTCGTTCCCGGTATCTGAGAGGCACATGGCAAACATTTTTCTTGCTTGTATTATTTTATTGCTCCACTCAGATAGTATCTTAGTTGTCCCTGGAAAATGCTTGATAAAAGAAAGTTAACTTTTTTCAAAGCGCGGTTTGGGCGAGTCTTCAATTCCTTCAAGTAAATTGAGTTTGTGAATAACCAATACAGCAACTGAGCAGACGACACTAGTAAAGTAATACGATTCCTAATGTAATTGTAATATGGCTTCTTAAGAATTACCTTTGAAACTTCAGTCCTCTTCCACATTGTTAACGATTTTGGCATCCAAATGTGTCACACGATATCACCATGTCGAGTGATTTATGTCAACTTTATCACTTAAGTTATGTCAAAGACGTAGTGTTTGTATTACGCGCCGGTACTTTCTTGCCGTTAGAGTTCCTTTATACTATAAAGGAACTGTACTTGCCGTACAAGCAAAGCGCCACCAGTTGGATAAGTGGCTTCAGTATCCGCGCTGGACGGCTTTTTTCCTACTTCAATTTCAATGGATTTTCACAAGACCAAGCCCGCTTAGGTTCCAAAAGATAATAGGCCAAGAGCCTGTCACATATGATTTCACCCCATTTAGCCCAGAAGGTGTGACCCCTTAAAGTTACTAAGACCATCTAGGTCATTCACAAAAAATTGTCAGCTCAACCCCAGTGGTCGGGTTTGGACCCCAGACCCCCTGAAAAAGACCCCCCGGATGGGTTAATTTCACCCCATCTAGCCCATGGACCAAACTTTGTCAGAAGGAAGTAGTATGGC
>KN882288.1:5304-30264 GCA_000934455.1 Apostichopus parvimensis
ACTGACTCTGTTTTATACTGCTCTCCATATGCAGTATGAACTCCAGGGTTAGCTTGCAAACTACTCTTGTGCTGCATATATTGTATTTTAAGACAAGTAACCGCTGGGAGGGGTCTCCCTCTGGTTTTAATTGAACTGATATGAGAACTGTTGGAAACTTTTCAATTAAGGCTAGGTCTCAGTAACTCCTGTTCATTGTTAAGCAATCTACATTTTGCAAGACGTGACATTAGAAGAGAGATTTGGAAACCACAATACAGAACAACTGTTGCAACAACCATCTATAACATAGAGGGTTTGAAGAGATAGGTGCTAACTTTGAATGTAGGAGGGGGGGGGGGGGACATGCAGGAGTAAGATTCAGCGACTTCCTCTCACTTTTCTAATAGGGTGCACTCCCTGGCAATGCTGAGCCATTCAACTGTACGCTGTTTGAAAGCTGTTTGAAAGCATCCTGTGCAATTGTAGAAATTTTCAGAACCTACCACTGTACAATATAAATTGCAAAAACATTGGCCAACGTTCACAAATGACATTCCATGCGTCAGCGAAGTATTGACTTGTAATAATAAAATCATATTTCATTTCATTTCATTTCATTATTTATTTGATCCAAGACATAAAAAGGAAAAATATACAAACATTACAAAAGACAAATAGGATCTGGATGAACAAAAGCTAAATTCCTATAGCCCAAAGGCCTGTGCACCCAAAAACACAAACACAAAAAATATACTATACAAATTATAAATTAAGAACTATGAGATAAAGATAAAAAGTGAATCTTAATGCCATTCTTGAATGACTGGAGGGAGCCAAAGAGGAGCAACTCTCTTATATTAAGCGGCAGAGTGGACCACAATCTGGGGAAAGTATTAATAAAATTTGTTCTCAGAAGATTGGTCCTGGCATGTAAATGATTGAACAAAAGAACTTCACTATGACGAGTGTTAATAGATATAGAGTTAGAAATAGCAGAACATACAAAATTGCCATATAAACATTTGGCAACAAACATAACTAGTAGGAGATTACACCTATTAGAAAAGGAATACCAATTTATAGTTTGTAACCGAATAATATAATTCATCTCATGCCTTTTCTGGCCCAAAATAAATCGAGAGGCGCTCCTCTGGACCCCTTCCAGTCTATTCTCTTGAGTCAGATTCTGTGGCCCCCAGGCAGGTAACCCATACTCTAGTACAGGGACAACAAGGGATTTAAAAAGCAAAAGACGGACTTCCTTATTCAGACCAGCTGAAACGGAACGTAAAAAACCAAGCAATTTATGTGCTTTAGTGGCAATCGTGTTACAATGAAGACTCCAGGAGAGTTGGCTGTCAAAGGTTATACCAAGGTATTTATGGTATTTGACAGTGTCCAGTTGAAAACCGTTGACAGAGTAGTGCTGGTTTGGGACATGCTTCCTCCGAGAAAGTCGCATGTGTTTACTCTTGTCAACATTGATTTTCATTTTATTACTGTGGCACCAGTCACGGACTTTATGCAGATCGTCTTGCAGTCTCCTGGGATCTTCATTGTTAGAAACAAAATTATAAATCAATGCATCATCAGCAAACAATAAGCAATGTGAATTAAGGTTTAAAGAAAAATCGTTCATAAAAAGAACAAAAAGAATAGGGCCAAGCACACTACCCTGGGGGACCCCAGATCTGACTTTAACCCAATTAGAATGACTACCCTGGTAATGTACACGCTGGAGTCTATTGCACAGAAAACACTGAATCCATTTCCAAACAGAACCAGTAATATTAAATTGCTGAGAAAGTTTCTTTAAAAGAGTATTATGTGACATTTTATCAAAAGCCTTTGAGAAATCTAAAAATATTGCATCAATAAAAGGTGGATTAATTAAGTCAAGAGTGCTAGCCCAAGAATGAGAAATATTGCACAATTGGGTATTACAAGAATACTGTGGAATGAAGCCATGTTGACACTCAGTCAGCAGGTTATTGGATTGCACATGATAAAGGATAGCATTAGATATAATTTTCTCAAAGATTTTACAAATAATAGAGGTAAGTGCAATCGGTCTGTAATTATGAACATCGGCAGAATCGCCTGTCTTATGAATTGGAGTAACATTAGCGCATCTCCACTGTAGGGGGAGTTGACCAGTATTAAAGAACAAAGAAAAAGTCTATAAAGAACAGGAGACAACACACTGGAAGATTCTCTTAGCAGAGTAGCAGTAATGTCATCAGGGCCAGCAGACTTATTTACCGAGAGTTGGTCAAGCAGTTTACTAATATCACACACAGTAAAACATAAATGACTCAGGGAAGGGATGTGCAATTTGCAATCAGGAGGATTTAAAATTGGATCCTCTGTGGGGTTAAAAACAGATGCAAAATAAGAATTAAAAGCATCTGCAATATCAGCTGGCCTATGCAATTGAGACGCACCAACCTTAAAGCGTAATGGTAGGTGAGAACGACGCCTACTACGAACAAAGGACCAAAAACGCTTGTAATTGTCTGGAAGAGATAGGAGATCATTAATATATGTCCAATAAGCCTTACTAATTTCAGATTTAGTAAGGTTACGAAATCTCTTGTAGGTGGCCCAGTGGCCCAGTATAAAAGAATACTTTTGATTTCGGAGACAAAATGTTTGCTTACCAATGGCAAAATAGTTGAACTTTTAAAAGTGAGGGCGTCAGATAAGAAAACATTCTAGTGTCAATATCGTGCAACTGATATGAGGAACACTTAACACAGTACCCAATACACATTTCTGTGAAAACCATATCACAGAACTAGGTCTAGGCTAAGCCGGACTAAATGTAATATGTCTAGAATGGAGCCTGGCACACCCGTATTGTAGTAGTTTCAAATCTAACGAAAAAGGAAGCTGGTGTTGAACAAATTATGTGCAAACGCCTGCTGCAAATTCCAACCCATTTAGGTAATACTTGATTTGTAACGTTAGTCTTACGCACATAAGCTAAGGCCAAGGGCCTAACTTAGCCTAGGCTAGATCTAAGTTATTTATAGCATGGAGGTTTTACCTCCATGTTGTACAGTACACTGTTACTGATCTAACGATAATATATTATGCTAGCCTATATTATTATTAGTTAGCGTCGCAAAGCCTACAGGCAGGTCTAACCACAGGTGCTCCCATCATATGCCACACAGTAATTAGACCTGGCTAACGTGAATTATTTAAATGAAAAGACAAGAAGCTCTCAAGTCTCAGGGCCTATACTATAGAAGTAGGTCTAGGCTCAGTCAACATTAGGCTTACCAAGTGTGAAAATTAAGAGCTATAATTTCAGCCCATACAGTCTCTGGCCCACTACTCCCCTTCATGAAAAGTTAAGTTATCTATTCAAAAGGTTTAGAATGTACCTGAAAGGCACATCTGTACCCATCCTAGCATTTCCTAAAACAATATTATTCTTCTTATAAAATTGAAAAAGAACCTCTTGTCTCATCAGTTGGGAATGTCTCACATTCTGGCAATATCTTGATTGCTCTTGTTGAAAACATGCCTTTGCTCTCTCACACATCTCATAGTAGTTTCAAGAATTATTTGATTATTTGATCTGTTTCTTGTGCTAATAATTCTTTCCATGTATCATTTTAATAAATATTTATAGGTAGTATTCCTGAAAGGATGGAGCCTCTTTTTCTGAAATCTGAACCTGATGATGAATCATTGGCCCAGGATTGAAGGACCAGTGTCATGGAGGCTAGGGAAGAAGACTTACTAGAGAGAGGTACAGTAGGAAAGGCTGTAGGTAGAAATATAGCCGCATGGGGCGGGGTTGAGGGGGAGGTTGAAGTAAGGTCTTGTAGTGTAAGACTAAGAGATTAATGCTAGACCTAACGTTAGGCTAGACCTATTTCCCAACTGGAAATGAAAAAAAATCTACATTATGCGATTCAATAACCAAAGATCTAGCCAAGTAGTAATACAAGCATCAACATTGGTCAAATTAATTTTGCAAAGAAAATCTCTGCATGGCTATGCTCCATTACCTTTCCAACATTAAAAGATAATTGGCTATGACACTTTCTTAGATATTGATCAAAATCCAGGGATAGGACAAGAAACTAGGCAACACATCAGGAAAAGAAGAAAACAAATTAAATTATCCATGTAAACTTTTAAGTAACCAAATATCTATTGTGTTTGTAGCACAAGTAACCGAGACAGTGAAAACACAATATACAGCAGTATGTAGAGTATCTCTGGCTGAAACACGTTTGTTTCTCTCCTTGTTCTTATTCAGTATATCAATGCAGTACATTTATGAGTCATGGCAAGTCATAGCTTCTTAGCAAAGTATCAACAGAGTACGAGATAACATGTAGTTATGTAGTTAAACCGGAAGTAATAAATAATTGTACACATTTATTCCAATACACAACAATATCCATAGATAGAATATTTTCTCTCAGTAAAATTAATTCACCATTGTTGTTTATTTTACATTTCATTTCTATATACATGTACTTACAGTATTGTTCAACTTTAAAGGCATTGAAGACTCGCCCCAAAACTCATGCGGCCATCTGAAACAGTTAACTTTCTGTTGCTTGCAAGTGACGTTTTGTTTGTGTCGCTACAAAATGCAGACAGTAATGAAAATTGATACCTTGTTATCTTTAGCTGGACCTGAGATGTCCATCGCTGTATCGTTTATACACTGTGCTGTGGGTATTGACCGCAGCTGTATGTACTGACTGTACACTAGTGTCTAATTGCCGATGGTAGCAAGCTGTGTGCGTATTTTCTGGGATCGATGGTGGTGTATAACACTTCTGTTGCACCTCATTCGAAACTAGGTCTGATTACCGGCATTAGACGTTTCTTTTTGCGCGAGTCTTCACACCCTTTAAAGAGGATATAAATCGCTTGTGAAAGTTATAAAAACACATATAATTAGTAACCCAAATTAGATTGCACATATTGTATTTTGTCTGATATGAAACAAGATTGAAAATTAATACTTTACATTTTGTTTTCTCATCTTATTTGTTACAGAAATCTGTAGAAATCTGTAGTATTCAAGTAGATGATCCAGTGTTGGGGGCAAAATTTGACAGTAATCGAGGAAACCGTCAAGGATCTGATCCTGATTTTGGCATTATGCAAGTCGATGGTTCAGTGTTGAATACAGAAGTCGATGGGTCAGTGTCTAATTCCAAATTCCATAGTATTCAAGTAGAGGGACCATTATCTGAGGACCAGCGCTCACTGCCAGATGGGTGTGATGCCTCTCCTTCTGATGACCAAACCCGAGGAAAGTCAGATCAAGGCCAGACCGGAAACTCGATCGATAAAGAAGATGAGAAGCCAAAAGCCCCGCCTTATAGATGTCAGTACTGCGGCAAAACCTTCTTCACGAAAAGTGGATTTCAAACCCACGAAAGAGCTCATACAGGAAGGGACATATACGAGTGCGGTTTCTGCGGCCAGTTGTTTCCATCTCGTTTCATGTGGAGGGACCATGAGCATATCCACAAAGGAGTTAAACCATTCTTTTGTAAGATCTGTGGCGTGGCTTTTGCATGGCGTGCAGCGAGAAGTTCACACGAGGCAACTCACAAAGAGGTGAAGGGTCATGTTTGCAGTCTCTGCGGTAAGAAATTTTTGAAATATCACTCCCTTCTGCGGCACAGAGAATCTCATTCGACAAGTCCGATTTTAAAGGAAGAAAATCTCGGCAGTAATATCAGTGATAACAGTGCAGACGATGTTATTAAAAACCAGCAGGAGTCACAGAATGAAGCACCAAAGAAAAATTCGTTCTCTTGCCCCTTATGTCCAAAGACGTACACCTATCAGATGGGGTATACAACCCACATGATGATTCACAGAGGTGTGAGACCCTTCCAGTGCCAGTTTTGTGGTAAGACTTTTACAACCAAGCAAAGTTGTATAATTCACGAGAGGAAACACAGGGGTGAAAAGCCATTTAAATGTGAAGTTTGTTCGAAAGGATTTGCCGAAAACGGTGAGAAAAATAAACATCAAAGGACACACACAGAAGGGAAGACCCATTAATGCCCAGTCTGTCATAAATATTTCAAGTTTCTGGAAAAGCACCTGAAAGTTCACAGGGAGGGTGGTGAGAAAGGGAAGACATATCAGTGTGATGTTTGTCAGGAAGAGATGTGTACGAAAGAGGGACTGAGATCACACGGGAAAATCCATTCCGGGGTGAAACCCTACAAGTGCCGGTTCTGCCAAAAAGCGTTTGGACGCAGGAACTCCGCCGTCAGACACAAACGGACACACGGGAGAGAAGCCGTTCATCTGCCGTTTCTGCAGCAAAGGATTCGTGTGTGGCGGTAGCCTGCGTCTGCATGAAAGAATCCACACGGGGGAAAAGCGGCACGAGTGCCGATTTTGCGGCAAAGCTTTCGCGACTCTGACAACCTGTAAAGACCATGAGAGGACGCACACCGGTGAGAGACGTTATAAATGTCAGAACTGTGGGAAGGGGTTCCTGAGGAAAGGACACTGTCTGGAGCATGAGAAGATGCACGTAGGAGAAAGAAGAAGATGAAGAAGAAGATGAAGAAGAAGATGAAGAAATTCGTTATAGCCCTTCCAGCTGAAACCAGTGCATAGCATATCAAACTTAGCTATTTATAGTTGAGATCAATAAGGTTCTATTACATGGTATGAGCTGTGAAATGATCAACAATGCATGTAAACATTGTTAACTATTGCTACTTATCAGCATAGCTTATCTGTTACATGGAATTAAACTAGTAAATTGTGATGTCTTTGGACCTCAATTTAGTATCCAGCTGGGGTGGCCACCAAATTTTAATTGAGCTGACCATGGCGAAAGACTGAAAGTGTATACCCAGTCGCCGTGCCGCTACACTAGTTAACATTATTTACCTACTACTCTCTTGATCAACATGGTAATAATACATGAGATCATAATAATACATCAGAAAGTTCAACATGTGCATCATTGTCCATTTGTTATGTTGAAATATCCTATCACAAATAGGTTCAATATAATCATTACCCAAAGTGTACATATTTCGTATTTTTCGTTGCCTTTTTTTTTGCGCTCCCAGCATTGTTCCTGTCTATTATTTGACATATATTCACTGTTTCATTGCATGTTAATTGTATTGACTATGTTTAATGGACACATTAACCGTGCTTACGACAGCCTCGTACAATTTTGTTTATCTCGAGTACCATTCTATATTATAAATGCACCGTACTTAGTAAAAGGCCGCCAGTTTTTGCCCTAAATGTCAGCATGCTTACACGACTCTCCAAATAATTGCCTATCATCATAAATACTGACCTGGGTTTAATTTAGACAAAGAAATATCTCAGTGTAACCTAGGAAAATTGATTTGAGGTTAGAATTTAATAAATTGTTGCAGTTTGAGCATGAGTTGCCATTTCTCTAAATTCTAGCATATTTTGGGGCCAAGTGTGACAATATACTTTTAATTCTGTGTTGGACTCTTGCATTGTAGCCTACATTAGAAGTGATACATTACATTTGCTGCTGTAATTATTAACGAATGCACCGTAATTTGAAGTACTGTATTCTGAAGAATTTAGAATACTGTGTGAGTTTGTGTCAGTGTGTGTGCTGTAATCTAATAGAAAATATTTTACGTATAGTATAATAGTACTAAGTAAGGTACTTTCCAAAACACTGTACTATGTACTTTAAATACTACCATGTTAGAGAATTAAAATATACAGTCATTTTCACTATCTGGGATGAACAAAAAGCTTTTAGGACTATTCTATCCGTATTTATTGACTATTTTTCTTGAACATCTAAACACTATTATATATTAATATTAAATATTTTTGTAGTATTTATTGCTCCTAGTTGGCATACAAGTCTTAAGATATTGCTTTATACTTGCCCATTGCTAGACTTTCATGGTTACTAGTGCTATACTTTTGATACAATTGGCTGATTTATGGGTTCCTGTAGGCTTTATACTTGGATCGAGTTTTATATGTATGTAGGCCAAGCCAGGTGTGATTACCTACTGGTAGTGGTTATTGTTTGTAGTCGATGAATTTACCATTGTTAATTCTATATATGTGTTTAAAAATACAGATATTATTTACCCCCCTCCCCCCCCCCCCCCAAAAAAAAGAGTGTCATTCATCTTTCCATTTCAATAGAAAATTGACCATTAATGTGTACACAAAAGTCAATGTAAGGTATTCACATATCACAAATGACAGTAAATGAAGAGTGGTGAGGGTACATTCACTACAGCAAACCATTTTCTTATTTACAGGTTCAAATAAGCCTTGGAGGGTACCGAGTCCAACCTTTAACAAATTTTAAATGATAGATTCTGGTCTCATTCGCGAGGCCCTGTTTAGTATCTATAACCATTACACTGTGAATATTATTTCAACACATATATATAATATTAAAAGTAGCGGGTTCACTTCCATGGATTTATTCATGATTTGTAAAACAGACTAGAAGAAAATATTTTGGCATGGGCGGGTCGAATCAAAATATCAGAAAATGTAAGCAATCTAGTAATGGATTTGAAACTGCCAACGGTTCAGATCGAGCATTTTCAATGTTTATTTGAGCAACATAAGAAGTTTTACACTATTAGGTATTCTTGCATAATGAAATTGTGACCTCACGATCATATTCGTACCTTTAAAATATTTCGAGCTACTTTAATACAGGTGTGGACCTGTTTCTGGATTTCCAAATTGCCCAGTTTGCTACAGACCGTGTGATAACGGTACTTTCCATTATTAACCGGCATCACTGTATTGACTCCAAATTTTAACACACTAAAAATTGCTAGATTGTTTTTAAAGGTAGGCCTACTGTACTAAAGGCTCTGGTCCTCCAAATTATTCCCAGAAATTGACGATATTAAAAAAGACAATTAAACATAACAATTACTTTTCGAGTGGCAGTGAAATGCGTATTAACATTCAGAGCATGGGTGGCCAATATTATGACTTTTCTAGCATATTTGAGGCCATACTGATGATCGACCTTTTACGACCTTTTCTTATGGCTACATTAGCAACTAATGTGGAGGATTAGGACAATTAGAAAAGCAGACATACTTTTGATCAAATTTAGGATTTAACTTGGACAGTTCGGACAATGTGAATCACTGATGTCAAAATCGTTACTGTGATCTTGAGGTTAAATTTTAAGGGCAAATGTCAGTTTTCTATCAAATTGTGAATCAGATAAGTATACATAGTCTATGGTGTATAATGATTTTTGTTATCTCGTGGATTTATACGATTATTACGAAAAATTTACCTGAACTAATCAAGACGTTTAACCGTTTAGTAGTCAGGGGAGGCGGAACATAATGGAGTCGTCGGGAGGAGGAAGGGCAAAGAACTACTAGGGGTAGACCAATACATGACATTTGATTTGTTGGGGGGATCACAAAATTATCTCAGCGATATACGATAAAATTAATCCTTTGTGCATTCCTGTATTTGAATGTTATTCAGCAAAACGGCAGTCTTGAATTACAAATATAGTTCTTTTCTTTTTCAAATATGGTAGGGGGCGGGGCGGTTTATTTTATAAAAAGGGGCGCATTTCAGATTTTTCACAAAATGGGCTGGGGAGAGGGTGGTGCGACCCTGCGGCTCTTTGGTTTCGCCATCCCTGCTATAAACTCAGTGCAGAAAATATTGCGTCCCACAAAATTAATGTTATATTTCATTTTATCCAACCTCAGCCATTTCAAGCTAATCCGTCAACCCTAGTGCGATTTTGGTGGACTTTATATAAAGGATTAAGATTTTCAGGTACATTTTCTTGCATGTTATATATATAATAATAGCGCCACCGTTGGAGACTATATCGCCAGGATGTGGACAATTCAGTTAAAAGCGAAGCACTAAAGGCCCGGTCACACTATACCGATTTTTTATCGGAATACTATCCGATTTTCGCGGAGGAATCGAAACAGCCAGTTTTTCGTTCGGGTCTTCTAACCACAGTGATAAAGGACCTGATTTGCTATCTGTTGAGCCATTCCGATGTGGAATAGCCCTCTCCTAACTTTTGATATTGACTCCGTTTCCTTTTATTGGATAGCTATCCGATTTCTCTTCCGATTTTTATCGTTTTTCGATGTGACGTCACTTCAGAATGTAGTCCGTTCCAGAACCCCTCAGATTTGGAGTAGGTATTCGAATATTCCACTGCATTCATTACATTCACTACCACAAACCTCACTCTTCGGCCTAAAATCGGAAAAATCGGACCGTATTCCGATAAAATATCGCTGTAGTGTGACCGGGCCTTAAGGCTCATTGTTATATGTTAGAGAATACAAATACAAATAACAATACAAAAGAATCGAGCTATCTGTTGAACTCAAGTTTCTAATAATTTTACACTTTTGTAGAAATGATATTTATCATTACAAAACAGTCCAATAATGTTTGAACTTAAAGCGGGATTTTTTAAAATTTGGTCGAAAATTTTCAAAACGGTATGATTTTCGTGAAAATAAGCCAATGAACTGTCAAATCAAACATTCTTCTCCATTTCCACGCTTTTAATGTAATTGTGTGAGTAATTAATGAATTTGATTAAAATTCTCAACATTTCGTCGGCCGGACACGTTTTCCATAGTAGTGAAAGCGACATGTAAAAGCAAAGCTTCAAAACATTTTCAATTTTTGCTTAACTACTTGAAATGAAGCTTGAATAAGCAAATTTGTGAGTAAATAAACTATTTTCAACCCAAAAAGCTGTTTTAAGATGTGAACCAATATGAAAAAAAGTCAATATAAAAGAAACATTCAAATGGCGAGGTCTCAACTTATCAAACCGGTATCGGTCAACTCGTTCATCGGTCAATCACGAAATACATTGCAGTTTGGTTTGTTTTACAACAGCTTTAGTTCATGGGCCAAGTATTGAATATCATGCATATTTATGAGGGGCGGGCTTAGCAATATTTCGGTATGAAAAGTTTGTTTGCACGATTACTCAACAACTAACTCCAAGTTGCAATAACTTGGCTACTATTAGTCGGAATTTCGTCAAACTTGGTATGATGATATTGGACTATACTGATGTGTGTTGCAAGTGATATCATGCATATTTATGAGGGGGCGGGCTTAGCAATATTTCGGTATGAAAAGTTTGTTTGCACGATAACTCAACAAGGGGATGACAGATCATTACCATACTTAGTGGGTGGGTGGCCCATAGTAAGTAGATGAACCCTATTGATTTTGGTGCTATATGTTGCAATTGATATGATACAAATTTATGAGAGGGCAGGGCTTAGCATTACTTTGGTAACAAAAGTTTGTGTGCATGAATTGATGTTGTTGTATTAGGGCTTTCTTAGAAATATCCCTATGAATGGAACGAATGAACAGCAGCAAGGAACCATGAAATGTTTTCATTCTGGTTTTTAAAGCAGGCACGAGAGCAAAAACTTGAAAATGGGGCGATCAAAATTCACCTGTTTTGGGGAATTTTTATAGCAATATAGTTATAATTACGTCATAATTGAGTTCGTTATATACGACCGTTATTGCTGTGTAGGCTCAGAGGCGGCAAAAGCGCGGAAGGCAGTTTCAACAAACGGCACTTTTTAATTACTATTTTTGTTCGGTAAGTTTGCAAAGAGGGAAGGGGTAAGGTGAACTGACGGGGGCGACGTCACCTCTTCAAGGATTCAAATTATCAGCAATGCTTCCTAACATTGGCGGGAGTAGGCCGTTAAGTTTTAGTGCAGAGTTTTGAGAGCAAGACATCAACTCCGTATAATGCTTTAGGATGAATTAACGCACAATTTCTCCACACAAGAATATCAGTAAAAACATCACTAAAAGCTAAATTCACCTTTAAGTCAATGAATTCGACGGAAATGACTTCAAGATATGGTTTTTAAATGGCTTTACAAAATTTGGCAAATTTGGGCCCAAAAATCACGCTTCTCTCGAGACAAAAGTCGCATTCGACGAAGTTTTAGTCATTTAAATTCGATATGATATGACGTCAAGATATGGATTTGAAATTTAATTTTCCACCAAAATATGAGTGTTTATACTACCCTTATCACCTGGAAAGGAATCAAAAGGGCGCCACACACCGCAGGTACAATTTTTGTAACAATTAAAAAAGTCGCGATTTTGGCCAAAATCTAACAAAATTATAAGGGTATAGCCTTACAAAATTGGCAAATTTGGGCCAAAAATAAAGGTTCTTAAATTAATGTCAGGATACGTAGAAGGGTTTTCGAGCACCCAGTACACGCTTCTCTCGAGACAAAAGTCGCATTCGACGAAGTTTTAGTCATTTAAATTCGATATGATATGACGTCAAGTAATGGATTTGAAATTTAATTTTCCACCAAAATATGAGTGTTTATACTACCCTTATCACCTGGAAAGGAATCAAAAGGTCGCCACACACCGCAGGTACAATTTTTGGAAGAATTAAAAAAGTCGCGATTTTGGCCAAAATCTAACAAAATCATAAGGGTATAGCCTTACAAAATTGGCAAATTTGGGCCAAAAATGAGTGTTCATAAATTAATGTCAGGATACGTAGAATGGTTTCCCAGCACCCAGTACACGCTTCTCTCGAGACAAAAGTCGCATTCGACAAAGTTTTAGTGATTTAAATTCGATATGATATGACGTCAAGATATGGATTTTAAATTTTAATATTTCCACCAAAATATGAGTGTTTATAGTAGTATTCTTATCACCTGGAAAGGATTCAAAAGGGCGCCACACACCGCAGGTACAGTTTTTGGAAGAATTAAAAAAGTCGCGATTTTGGCCAAAATCTAACAAAATCATAAGGGTATTGCTTACAAAATTGGCAAATTTGGGCCAAAAATGAAGGTTCATAAATTAATGTCAGGATACGTAGAATGGTTTCCCAGCACCCAGTACACGCCTTTCTCGAGACATAAGTCACATTAGACGAAGTTTTAGTGATTTAAATTCGATATGATATGACGTCAAGATATGGATTTTAAATTTAATTTTCCACCAAAATATGAGTGTTTATTCTACTCTTTATACCTGGAAAGGAATCAAAAGGGCGCCACACACCGCAGGTACAATTTCTGGAAGAATTAAAAAAGTCGCGATTTTGGCCAAAATCTAACAAAATCATGCTTCTTTTGAGACAAAAGTCGCATTCGACGAAGTTTTAGTCATTTAAATTCGATATGATATGACGTCAAGATATGGATTGTCCACCAAAATATGAGTTTTTATACTACTCTTATCACCTGGAAAGGAACCAAAAGGGCGCCACACACCGCAGGTACAATTTTAGGAAGAATGAAAAAAGTCGCGATTTTGGCCAAAATCAAACAAAATCATAATGGTATAGCCTTAATATGAGTGTTTATACTACTCTTATCACCTCGAAAGGAATCAAAAGTTTTAGTCATTTAAATCCGATATGAGAGATAAAAGGGAAACCCTAAAAGTTTGCACGTCTGGAAAAGGAAGCTGCAACATGGGCGGTGACAAATAAACCACTCTAGCCCCACCTCTCACTTGAACCTTGTAGAATAACACATGGATACTAGGAGCCGTGTAAGTAATATTTAATTGCTTTGCAATAAACTAACGCCGCCTGTACATAAAGTTCGTGCTATCGTCTCCGCAGACCCCCCTACCCACCCCACTGGCGGATCCAGGGCCTTTGTTTGGGAGGGGCCAAAGTGGCGTTAGAGTGATATGGGGGATGGGTCTAAGGGAATTCTATTGCTGAATGCCCTCAGATGCAATTTGGTGCGACAAAAGTGTACAATGGTGATGTTAATTTACTTCTAAAAAAAATGTTTTCCAGGTGTAATTCTCTAAAATATTTATAAAACAAAGTTGGGATCATCTTTCTCAAGAAATTTTATTTTTCATAGGTTATAAATTTCTTACAACCAGCCTGTAACTGCAAAATGGTGATAAACTGTAAATCCTCATGCTCATACATTTAATTTTAAACCAGAAAACGAAAAGGTTTAGACTAGTCTACCACTGCTATTCCTCTCGATTTTTTTAATTTCCAATCATATGATTTAGCGGATTTTCGGAAACACTTTTTGGCTCACCTTTGGGGGGGGGGGTTGCATGGCCCCCGTTGGCCCCCCTTGGATCCGCCAGTGACCCACCCCCATACCAATTCTGGAAATGAATACCTTAATTCAGCTGAACAAACATGTTCTCACTTTTAAATAGTTATTAATATTTAATTCACATGCAAGTGACACGCACGCCGTATTGAAGACTTCATTGGGAAGGAATAAGTTTGTAATGTTATCCACTACCGTTGTTTCAGGACCGAGTTGACTTCTATAAACCGTAAAATTAACTTACAACTTTCATAAACTGAATGAATTGAAATTTGACTGAGATAACGCCAAAGAATAGTTTACAGAAATGATGATACTTCATCGTATCTGCCCCAAAGTTTTGTCTCTATACATTCTTCATTTGTGACGAACAGATCTATTTGTTAGCTTTTGATAATAAGAGAGTATTTAAATGTACTTACTTTTGATCCGTGGCCTGCTGAAAGTTGTCGTTGTCGCATAGACAGCAGTAGCATGCCAAAGGCATGCGACCATCACATATAAATTCGCGTGCACCCTTCTAATGAATGGATGGATCGAAGGAGGTTGGAGGAGAACAAGAGACAGAAATGCTATGCTGATCTCATGTTTATGCTACACAGGAACATGACCATGCCATACCCACCCACGGAAATTCGTTTTCACTGACGGTGGGGAGAAGGGAAGGGGGAGAGAGAGACGCCAGGAAGGACTGGAGAAGAGGGAAGGGTGTGGTGGTGGGGTTGGGTGGGGTGGGGGGAATGGCCCTTCTTGGTGCATCCCACTGCATATAAACCTCTTCCTCCAAACTTCAATTCACGATACTAGCCTGCAGGTGAGTATCTCTTCATATACCTGTTTTTAGTGTAATCAGGGCAACAACAGACAACTCACTTAGTCCACTTGTCGACCAATGTAATTCTCGTAATAATGCTCTAATTTTAAATAATGCTAACAATTTGATAGTTCAAGTACATCCCAATGACAGCATCGAAACTAAAAGTTATAGACAAGATTCACACTTTCAGTTCGAATAGGAGTTATGTAGACGAGCGGTTATTTTTATTACCAAGTTTTGCACGTAATTCTCGATAGAGTACAACATCTCATGCCTGGGGTGAGATTAAATCAGATGTTGAGCTGTCCTTGGTATAGGATTCCAACTATCTAGATATGTAATATTTAATAACATAGCTAATATTTAATTGCATACACAGTTGTATGCGTCACTCCGTCAAACTATGAGATCTTTGTCGTTACAATCACTTTTATATCAGTGAAGTTTATATTTCTATGCAGAAAAATATTGTGTGCCGCAAAGTTTATGGATTGTTCCATAGTTTGATTTGCCAAACTTTGTATTTTATTCTTCATATTTTTGATTAAAAAGACACCTAACATAAGGTTCCAATGCTTTCAATTATGTTGTCTTACGAACCTCTTGAATCTTCTTAGTGATAACTTACAGAAAAAAAAATCCGTGAAATATTAATTGT
The DNA here is from genome assembly GCA_000934455.1 of Apostichopus parvimensis. Classification (NCBI taxonomy): domain Eukaryota; kingdom Metazoa; phylum Echinodermata; class Holothuroidea; order Aspidochirotida; family Stichopodidae; genus Apostichopus; species Apostichopus parvimensis. The sequence goes on from KN882288.1 coordinate 20,894, forward strand.
GTAATTATAATTAAGTTATTTACTAATGCACACTTATAAGTTATTAGTATTATGAGCATACAAAATGTAAACTAGCTTTGCAGTGGTTCTGCAATTACCATCTTTAATTTGGCAAGAAATGTATTACTTAACTTTGTTTGAATCAGTGGCGTAGGAAGGTACTTTTGAGTGGGGGGGGGGGGCTGAAGACTGATGGCTGGCCTGGGGGAGGGGTCTAAGGATTTGGATTTTTTTTGCATTTCCAGGTGGCCTCAGATGCAATTTGGTGCAATATAGCACACTTCAACACCCACTCCATTTTGTAAATAATTTTGCATTTTAACCTGGCCTTAGATGCAATTTGGTGCTCCAAATGAGATTTTTTTTCTCATTTGGAAATGAAAAAGGGGTTTTCTGACTTGCGGAGCGGGGAGGTGGAATGATACTTCCACCCCACAATATTTTTCCTACGCCCTTGGTTTGAATGAATGTTGTGAATCCATTTTGATTATCACACTGTGTTATCAAGTACAGTTCAAGAACATACAGACACAGATATATATATTCAATCCAGAAAGTCTACATTTCATGGTTACATGAAACCTAAATTGATCGAATGAGTTAAAGAAGTGTCATTACAAATAGAAAAAGTGTAATATAATATGCATTTATGTATGAAAATTAACCATTTTTGGAAGCACATAAATAATTACGACCTCTTCGTAAATTTAAGTTAATATTAACTAATCGTTTGCAAATATTAAAATTTCAACTCTGGCAAGTATAATGTTAAAAAGTACATACAAAAATTGTGCTACTTGTAATCAAATTAAAAAATATTTGATCAATCTTGGAGATTCTCTGTTTTGGGGGAAACCTCTTCTCACAAAACTGAGACCCCCTCAAGCCATCTCATACATTGTTGAATGAAATACCTCTTTAAGTCCAGTGCAAAGATGCGGTGAAAATATTGACCTTCATCATGATTTGTAACAAAGAGGAAGTGGGCATATAGACCCAGAGGTAGGTCAGAGGAGGAAAAGTACTAAAATGTTAAAAATATGTTGCACGTGCTCGACTGAGAAACGTTACAAGCAGAGTGAAGTTGAAGTAGATACATCATCATTATCCTTGATTTTGTGTGCTTTCACATGCCGGTTCATAGTGTTCTTGTACGAAAATTTCTTCGGGCAATGAGGACATTGGTAAGGTGTCTCGCCGGTGTGGCTTCTCTCGTGAACCGACAGCTGTGCCTTGGACTTGAACGTCTTCTGACAGAACTGACAATTGAAAGGTTTATCCCCGGTGTGTAACCTCTCGTGCCGGATGCGGGAACCGGACGTCGAGAAACTGCTGGTGCAGTACCGGCACGTGTACGGTCTCTCGCCCGTGTGCGTCCTCGTGTGCAGTTTCAAGTTGGCCAGAGATCGGAAGGATTTCTGGCAGACATCGCAGGGGAACGGTCTCTCGCCCGAGTGGATCCTGCGGTGGTATTTACCGTTGATGATCACCTTCCCACACTGCTCGCACTGGAATTTCTTCCTCTCTCTGACCGGCGGCGGTTTGCCGCCACTGTCGGCTTTCTCGTCCGGATGCGCCGCGATCTGGTGGGTCAGTAGACCGAAGCTGGACGAGAACGACTGTCGGCAGAACCCGCAGTGATGGGACAGGGACTTCTCCAGGGCCTCCGGGTGAATCTCTTTCATGTGATCCCCGAGACCGAGGCAACTGTTGAAGGTCTGGTCACAGTGCTGGCATCTCGCCGGCGGCGCGGTCCGTCCCATGGTCTTCATCTCCGCCGGATGCTTGAGTCTCAGATGCTGTCGCCACGTCCGTTGGTTTATGGTGGTCTTACCGCAGACCTGGCACTTGTAGATCGGTCCGTCCGTGTGCCGCTTCTCGTGTTCGTACCAGTCGTCCTCTGAGGAGAAACATTTGATGCAGTAGCGACAGCGATGCGGTCGTCTCAGACAGCTCTCTTCGTGTCTCTTGCGCTCGCCGACTCGGTAGAACATCTTGCCGCACATCGAGCACGACTGGGATTTGACTTGAAGAATCTGCCGTTTCTTCTTGGTGGAGTCGACCTCCGTTCCGGCGTTCTCTGGATCGGGAGCGTTGCTCGACTTAGACTGACTGGTATCGTTATCGACAGGTTCTGTCGATCCACTGGTGTTGTTCTCATTCTCCTTCAGCACTGGTGAAAGACGAGATGAAGATGAGGCTGCTACCAGATTCTTACCTGGTACAGTAAAGGGCACCCTGCCCCCCTCTTCAGGATTTTCACTACCCTCGGGTGGTGGTGTTTCATGTGACTCGGTTTTCTGACTGTCTTGTAATTCCTTTGGAAATGTACCTGAATCTTTCGATGAGGCTGAAATGAAATCAAAATTTCCAAGTTTACAACTTTCAGATTGCAAATGAACAAATGAATGACCAATTGAACAAATAAAAAAAAAAATTCCAAAAAGAATCCTTTCCAATTTAAAAAAAAAAAGAAGAAATTTCATCTGAAGCTAACAGCCAGACAATTAATCCTCCAGCACAACAGCAGATGTATAATCCTTAAAATGTAAGTTTGTTATTTGCAAAACTAACTTCCATTACAGCAAATGGACATTTTCCTAAAAAAGAAAAGAAAAAATGCAAGCACAAATAGATCTATGACGATACTTTGACTTGCTCATAATTTCCAGCCTTATGTCTTGAGAAACAATAAACTCGGTATATCTCCTGAGAGGAATATAGATTTAATCTTAGTTGTTTATGAGAGTTGCACATGACAGTTATCTCTACCATATAGACTAATAATGGTTGTTGGGTTGGTGTCCTGGCTGGGATGAGATGTGTGGGGGTGTTGGGTGGGGGAGGGGAGATGGGGAGGAGTTGCTCATGACAGTTATCTCTACCATATAGACTAATAATGGTTGTTGGGTTTGTGTCTCCTGGCTGGGATGAGGTGAGATCGGGGGGGGGGGGGGGAGAAGTTGTTCTTGGCAGTGATCTCTATCACATAATTTAAAGATAATGGTTCAGTTTGTGTCTCCTTTAACTATAAGACATATTTTACCCTCTTTTCAACCAGAATGCAAAAATGCATTGTGGTTTCGATGATGTAACATGAGCAGTTTTCTTCATGAATCTGACGTAATGTATAGTGAGGGTGTACATGTTTACAAGGGTTTATGATTTGACCTCTGATGACCTCCACCAAAAACAATAGGCTTCTTTAACTCAATGTGGTACTTCTACACACAACATAAGAGGTCGGCCCAAGCTTCCAGTATTGAGATATCATGATTACAAGGTTTTCACAATTTGACCCCTGGTGACCTTAAATGATCTTGCCCTCCACCAAAAACAATAGGCTTCTTTTACACAATGATGTACTTATACATACCAAATATGAGGTCTGCCCATGATTCCCTTCTTGCGATATCCTGTTTATGAGGTTTTCACATCTTGACCCCTGATGACCCCAAATGACCCTTGACCTCCACCAAAAACTTCTTGTACTTAATGTGGTACTTCTACACACTAAACATGATGTCTGCCCATGCTCCCTATCTTGAGATATTGTGTATACAAGTTTTCACAATTTGGCCCCTGGTGACCCCAAATGACCTTTGACCTCCACCAAAAACAACTGGCTTCTTGTACTCAATATGGTACTTCTACACACTGAATATGAGGTCCTCCCAAGCTTTCTTCTTGAGATATCGTGTTTTCAAGGTTTTCACAAATTGACCCCTGGTGACCCCAAATGACCTTTGACTTCCACCAAAAACAATAGGCTTGTTGCACTTAATGTGGTTCTTCTACACACGAAATATGAAATTGGTCTAACCTTCCCTTCTTGAGATATCGTGTTTACAAGCTGGGCGTCACAAACGCACTGACACACATACGCACACTTACTCACACACACATACATACACACATACGCCATCATGAATGCAAACGTTACGATTATCATTGAAACCAAAAACCACTGTTTAAGGCTCTGCTCCATCCTGAGACTTAAATTTGAGAGAGGGAGAGCGGGTGAGAAGGGTTGGGGGGGCGGGGAGGGAGGGAAGAGAAGCAAACCCCTGTATCTGCTTACAGACATAGAGGGAGGTTGTTTTATATTTTGATCTCACTTACCATGCTCTTCACGTTTATGGGCTGTGATATTATTCCCTATAGCCTCAAGAAGTTGAGATCCCTCCATGGATGATAGCACAGATATCTCAGCTATTGATTGGCTCCTGATGACTTATTGTCTTTTCATTCAACCTAAAAATCATAATGACAAAAATAAATGAAATGACATCAAAAGTTGATAAATACCAACTTGGTGTATTACAGGGGTGGGGGGGGGGTGGGAGGGGGAACAATGTCATGATAATCATCCTCCTTAGAGATGAACAATCTTCTATGAAATTAACTTCCATCGTGAACAAGAATACACTTTGGTTCTTCTAGTTCTGGTTAATACCAAAGTTGTGATACCCACAGCACTATTTGCTTATGCTCTGCTGTGAATCACAGTTTTCTGGAACTTTTTTCACCATTAGCCTGGAGGTCAGAGTTTCCAGAGCAATCAAATCAATCTGAGTAGAAGGATAAGATTCCCGTTAAGATTCTTGGTGCTTAGGACGAAATCAGTAGCTGTAGGAATGTTAAATACGTGCTGAATTTATCAAGGTCGGTTTTTGCAATGATCACATGTACAGGTAAGGAAACCTTCAATTGCACTGTCTAACACTTCACATTGGGCATCAACCCATTCACAAGTTTAGGAATACCTGAGTTTGGACTTGTTTTTATACCGATAGATGAGAAACACTGCAGATGGCTATATATAAAAGAAAAAACTGTGGATGAATAGAACTTTAATATATGTTGTTCATTCATCTCAAAATTTATTAAATAAAGTTGACTTCCACAACTAATGCGAACTATTTCATTCTGCGAATTAAGACGGGCCAGTAATTTTAAATTAGGTTATTTTCCTCAAGCTTAAAAAATGTACACATTTTTCTATCAAGTGAGGATGTTAACTTTAATAGTTAACTGAAAATGATTTCACTAAACATGCTGCCATTGTGTAATTTGAGAAGAAACCTTCTGAACATCTGGTAACCACATTGGGTCTGAATGATGTAACACTTCAAAAACAAGAGTGAAACTAGAGAAAAAATATCAGGGCATTACATTACTCCTCATCTACCGTAGCAAATGCTTCAGTTATAATGCATGAACTACGGTGAGAATTAATTATCATTCTTCAGATCCTAACTTTTGTTCACCTCGTATGATCAAAGAGCAAATTGAGTAGACATTCCCTGGTAAGATTATACCACAGCTGTATCCTACATGCTCTGAGAATACCTATAAATCATTACAAGCATCTGGTATGCAAGCTTTTAGCCATATCGCACCGTTGTTGTGGAACAAGTTACCATCAGAAACACGAAGCCTTTCCTCTATCAGCACTTTCAAATCAGCGTTAAAGACGTTTTATTTCAATCACACCTATGGTTAAGTGTACATAGTCAATTGTATTTTGTATTTGTTTTGTTAAGCGCATTGAACCCTGGGACTCGTTTTGCCTATTTGTATGCACTACATTAATCACCAACTTGATGCGTTAGAACAAACAGCATTTTGGTTGTTTCATTACTGTGCAGTACCTTAAAAAGACTAGCAATCTTTCGAAGGTCCTTCAATTTTTTTGCAGACTTCAATTGCCATAAAAATGTAAAAGAAAATGTTTTGTCTCAACATGACTTTGTAGTGTATATCAGTCTTTATCATGAGCATTTGTCTAATGTGGCTATATGGTTCCACTTGAATATATTGACCTCTCCCCGGCAATCTCTCAATCTCCTCTCACCAGCAATCTCTTTCAGCAATCTCCTCTCCCAAAAGGCTGGGGCCCTTGCCTCCTCCGCTTTCAGACTAGTGTTCTCCCACCCCCATCCCCTTAATTTGTCCCATCATCATGTTGGCAAACCTTTACAAGCAACAACATGAATATTGTGGCCCTACTTTAATAATTGGTGCTCCTCCAACTCAGAGTTTGTATGTTCCCCAGTGTCTAAACATTTCTATAGGCCCTAGTTAGTCTACAGTTACACATTTTAGGGGCAACTCAAGAAAAACACAACTTCACACCATTGTAGTGTATGCTCTACTGACATTAATCATGTAGTTCATGTCACATAGGCCTATCCCTGTTTGTACAGAATACAGCTTTCTTTTCATTAAAGATAGGATAACATGGATAAAAGCATTGGCAGTGACTTTCTATCTAACCAGTTTCATGTACAGTTATCATTAACAATAGCACATCTACCCAGTATGCATACAGTAGTTAATAGCATGATTTACATATAGCCTGTACCCTAGTAGAACATTGCGGAACTAGGATACTGTGGTTAGCTGGTCAGTGGCCTAAGTTAGGCTAGGCCTACATAGGCCTAAAAATTACACAGTGTAGGCTAGCACACGCCTATACAAATTACAATATGTTACGACTGTTATCGTTAGGCTAAGTCACACTCAAACTTCAAAGGGCTAACGTTGCTAATTTCGGCCTACCTACTGGATAGATTGTACTTCAATTATTTTACCGCTTTCATTTGAATGAAATAGTGGTTGCCGTCATTACTGGTCTGTCACTCAAGCGTTCGGCTGTCTACAGTTTATCTAAAACTCAGTATTGTTTACCAGCAGAGCGAAAGATGTCAATATTTATATTGCGTGTAATCGGTGGCACTATTCAGAAATAACAATTGTATGGTGCTTGAGATGATAAAGAGCAGGACGATGACAGGGTTACATGAATGTAAACATTGCAGCTAGAAGTGAACGGAGGCAAAACTGGAATATTTGAAACGCAACAAATAAACAAAGTGAGTCAAGTATAATTGGATCGTACACAAGTGTAATAATTGTTCATTCCTGCTTAAATGACGTAATTATACCAGACCACTTTTAAAATAAAACAAACGTTAGCCGGAAGTTAGCTGAACGCTGCATTGGTTCAAGCCTTCCGTCACTCTCATCCATATATGAAGAGAGTCTGATGAAGAAACTAAATACCCTTTATTACAGTCTTATCATGTTCAACAGATCCGGGATACGATTACAGGTAGCCCATACTAAAACGTCCAGGTCCCGTAATTCTTTCTTACCTGAGGCAATACACTTATTTAACTCGCATGCAAAGCGAACTGGCCACAGTGTGTGATATGTCACTTGTAGCTCTCTGTGCTGCTTCTGTTACTGTTCTGGTTCTGCTTATTTAGTTTTATTCTCGAAGTTGTTCACTCATAGCTTGTTTATTGCATGGTTTTGTTTGTATTCACTACTGTTTTATGTTTACTGTCGACGGGAAATCATTTTCCGCCGTTTTTGTTTTCTTAAATGGACAATAAATTTTTCTATCTATCTATATATCTAGCTAATTACAAAAAAAAAAAAAAAAAAATCCATAATCCGTTATATAAGTTTCAACTTTGAAAGAAATCAAAGGTAATTTAAAGTACTGTGAAAGCAACGGAACAAACCACCTAGCGAACTCCAGACCGATGAGCTTCTTTTTGAATTATTTAAATTAAGTTACCAAACTTTCGTGCAAATCCTACTTTCGTATATATTGAAATGGATGCCTATCTCGGAGTTCTATTAAATATAGAGAGACGTTGATCTCTTCTAATAGATTAAGTATATCGGATGAAGTTTAATCTTGATCTGATGGCACTCCGTTCGTCAGAGGATCACTTGATGAAGGTTGCTAAGCAACCTCGTCAAGTTTGGTATATCCTTTAATCCCCAATGGAGATTATGTATAACGTCGTAATCGCCTAGAAAATTGTTCTGCAATCATCCGCCTTATTTTGGTCTCTATACTTCACCTTAATCATATCGAGAATAACTGAAAAAGCTTTGTGTTATTTCAATTATTCATCATTGGTATAAATTAATAATACACTAATACTTACTTTCACAGTTGACAAAAGTTTTCCTTCATATAGTCTGCACTTTTTGTTCATGCTTATTTGATAAATGCGTTGTGAAACAGAACTATTTTTGAAATTGGTGTGTTATACACAATCATCATTATATTATCGTTGCTTGCTGAATGGGAATTTTGTCGTTGAATAAGTGTACCTAATTAAAAGCCTGTACCAAATGGAAATCCGACATGAGTAAAACCTCCTGCAGATTGGGTTTGCTTTGCATTCCGCTGTCTTTCTATATATCACTGTATCTTATTGTTACAAAAATTTAAGAATGACGAGTGGGTATGCCACATCGCCTTCTGGTGATGAACAGTTTTCTCTGGGAACGTGCACGGTATAAAACTAAACATGCCAACGTAGGAATGGGAAGGGGATATTCATTAGATTAGTTATAAAACATATATTTATTATTGTAGTGCGCGTGTGCGTGCGCGTGCGCGTGTGCGTGTGCGTGCGCGCTACACTATTGGAACTACTGGCCAAGTGAACGATAGCTTCATAACTGGACGTTGAAACTCACAGTTTCATGATAGTCTCTGTCCATGCTAGCTGCGTAGCCAACTAATTCTGAGCCTGTCACGGCGCTCACAGGCGCCCTCACTTTGTAGGTACCTACATGAATGACCACCCTCTCTGGTTTGTTGTCCGCCCAAAAAAAAACAAACACCACGAGCAACCGAAAAGTTCTTCCTAATACTGCAAGCACTTCAAGCGAACTAAGAAACTGTGTATCTGCAGGCAAATGAAGTTCTAGTTTGTCCATGGATTCACGCATAGCCGGGTTGCTCATACATGTAAATTATGTGAAGTAAATTTGTAAATGCTTAAAGGACAACATTATTATAGTACAAACGTAATGCATGTGTGTACAATCTCCAAAAAGCTAATGAATTCGACCTTGCGAAATGCGAATGCTTCTTGGTTTCAACGTTTGTGTTTACATCAATACTGTATACTTTGCGAAGACGAATAGTAGAAGATGTGTGTGGCAAGCCATGTGGGACAAACACCGCTTAATGTATCCGCATAGTAATTTGAATACATACGCGTATCAATTCGAATATAATGCGCGTTTATATTATTAGCCAATCATAAGGCTTAAATATATACCCGCGTATTAATTGGAATATAAACATGTATTAATTCGAATATATACACGTAATAAATCCAATATATCCGCGCATTTATTCGATTACATATGGGGATTAAATCCAATATATATGCACGGATTAATTCGAATATACACGAAAACACATTTCCGCTCTTGCTGTTGCCGTGTACATAATTATATCCGCGATAAATGAGAGAACTCTCTCAAATAATGTTCCTTGTCTGTTGGACAAGCGATGTCGTTTCCAGGCGCGTAGCCAAGGGGGGGGG
>KN882288.1:108135-118344 GCA_000934455.1 Apostichopus parvimensis
TATGCAGTAAATGTGACCTTTTCTGTTACTAATGGACCTATGCTATAGACATCCCCCCTCTCACATTGTGTATGTAATGCTTTTTAACGCCCTATTGCGGCACGCTTTGAGGTGCGTGTCTCTTTAATACAAGAATAATTAGAAAGTGTCATAATATAGCGTCTGAAATTCAGGGAGACCATAACAAATCAAACTTCTGTTTGGGGTAATTAAACAAGGTTGGCATCAGAAACTTTTAACCAAGTGGTATCAACAGGAGCGTGTATTCTCCTCGCGACCTTTCAAATGTACTTTTTGGGGAATATATAGGGTCAATCAACGAACTCCAAATAGTACTGCATGAGGCCTCAATAAACCCCTTGTTTGTAGTGGCGATGACGTCATGTATATATAAATGTGTGTGTGTACCGCGATGCTATCTGGCTTATATGCACGACCTTCCTTCCAAGCGTAAGAAAGCACAAGGCAGTTATTGTTACCGTGTTGTGGGTAGAATCTATCTCTAATTAAACTACTTTTCCCTTCCACGATATCACAAATCTTTTCGGGTATTTTGCTTTTTACCCTGCTGGGCGCCACGTGCATATTTTAACGGCTTTTTCAAGGTTTGTTGGTACATTTAGGAATGTCATAAGGTGGGCAAATATATATACATATACGTATGGATTGATTGCGTAGTAAAAGTTAGTTTTTTAAGAAAGTCTGTAAAGCAATATCCAAAGAAAAAAATGTTTCTTTTTGTATAAGAAATTGAAAAAGAAAATGTTATCTTCAAGTCCCAACTCCTCGCGTGGCTCACTATTGAAAGTCAACAATGGAGTTGGTGAACCAAATTGTTGTGTTAATGTGATACCATTAAAATGAATACAAACGTTATTTTCATACAGGGAGGCTCATGCAGTGTTAACTAAAGGCGTAGGTATATATAAATCACATTACAGGTGAATGGTTTTCAGGTATAGTCCATGGCCCGGGGAGGAAGGACAAAGGAGGGGGGGGGTAACATTGGATAGAGTTCTGATCGAATCGGTTCAAAAGAGGAGGGCGCTCTTTTCGCGACAATAGTGATTCAAACATGACTGCATGTGGCTTAACATTTCTTCAGTTTCAACTGCTTTCATTATAACTTTTGGAGGATGAGGGGATTATCTGAGTCTGGACCAAAGTACCACCCAACCCCCCCCCCCCCTCTTCCCTCTTCGCAATCTCGCATCCCGTGATTACGTCACTGGTCTGTTTATCTAAATAGATACTGCAGAAGAGTTTACCGACAGAAGTCCATTATATACGTGAACCATTTTGACTTCCTTTACAAGGTTTGATAAACATGCGTCTTACAGATATCCACAACATGCATCCGGTCTGTATTGTACCAAAACAATGTAGTGACGTCACATTACCTGACCCCCCCCCCCACCCCCAAGAAAAAAACCAAGGAAAGAACGTAATATCACAACTTTTAACAACGAGACTTTGTTTGACTTTCTTAGAATATAATAGAACCCGGAACATTATATAAATGTAATAACTTTCCGCATTTTGCAAAGAAGTCTTCTATCGCATTTTCCTCCATATATTTATGATCATGCATATCATCATTGCATTTATAAAATGACAACACATAATAACTTATAGAATAAATTGTAGTCAAACTTTTTAAACTTTCTATATACCAAAACAATTTTTATTCTAAAACAATTTATCTAGTCCCTGAAATTTCTCCGATTGAATTAAAAAATTTAAGCAAAAGAAGAAGAAAATTCCTGAAACGAGAGATGGGTTTGATAATTCTAGAAGATTAGAGAGTATGCCGCTGTAGTACTATTACATGCTCGATCATGCAAAAACAAAGACAAGTGTGTAGTCTGGCTAGCCTAGGCGGCAAACTAAAGAAACCTCTGTCTATACACTGTCCGTACGATAGGTTCTATACTGTGATCTGGACGCCTTTTACTTCTAACAAATGAAAAAAAAAGGGAGGGGGAGGGCAAAAACATTAGGAAGGTCTAACCAGGGTCTGATATACCATGCGGTACAGTCTGCGCAAATATGTCTGTCCCCTATAGACGCTTTTTATATACCAGCATTAATAACATGTAAAAAAAAATTAAAAACTCATATAAATAAAATATTAAAATGGCAAAACTTAGTAAGTAGCTAGATTTGCTTTGTTTTGTTTGTTTGGTGTTCCGGAAATAACATAAAGAACTTCTTTTTTTAAAGCTCCAATTCGAAACTTGGCTTTGAGCTGCGCGTTTTAAATCATGAGAGCCCATTAATGAAAAGTTTACCGAGCAAACGTATTTTTCTTTAGAGCTATATAACTGAAACCACGGATATCGACCTGCAGCGATTTATGTCAGTTAGAAAAACAAATACGGTAAAAAAATCTCCAAATTGAAGGGAAACCGAAAGGAAACAACAAAAGTTTTACCAGTGAGTGAGGATTATAAGCCAGACACGATATATGGGTTTTCAATAGGCAGTCCGCGGGTCAAATCCTGTCCGCGAAAGAATTTCATTCCCACATTCTCGAAAACTTGTTTGATATACGTAGTTTACCATGCCGAGTTGATAAGAATACATTGTTTATCATGTGATTTTAAAATATCGAGAAAAAAATAAAAAAATAAAACGGACTAAATATGCCCACTGACATGCCTGTTGTAAAATATTTTGGATTTTCGTATTTTCTTTTTATTTCATAGATGAGAAGCATATATATTAAAGAGCACATAGATACATGATATGAAACAAAATTCCTCGATGCTTCTATACTGTTGTAAACGGCGGTTTCTAAAAGATATATCTTGGTAGTTTCGGAATACTATTTAATGTGCGCGTTTTTTTACCGTAATTTAATCGCACCGCGGTATAATCTCTCGCCTAGTTGCTACATCATACTCGGGCACGTGCACCAGACTGTATGTAACTTAACCACGCGCCAAAACAGATCAATTTACATAACAATCGGCGTGTCTTAATACCCTTTGTTCGTAAATCATCCCCACTTGTTAGCTATTGTTGTACCGGCGGTTACCTCTTTGCTGAACCACGTGATGTTATATGTTCCTTTGTAAGACTCATTACTTAATTAGATACTGCATTGTTTATATCATTACCTCTCGACTAAATGTTAAACTTCACGGTCATGTTGCGTTCGGCGTCCTACTGACGACCTGGTTACTAAGTCGATGCAGGATTCGAGAGCAGAGTTGTTTACCCAAACGCCCAGATTTGTTTCTGAAACCCCAGTTTGATTTTTGGCACGGCGAACCCTCTTATTACTGATGTGACTACGTAGTAAGTTTTTAAATTCAAATGAATCGAGGCGAAAACAGCCGGCCAGATTTGTTTCATAAAGTTGGTCTGATTAGACCAAGTGATACCCAGGCCATTCAAAACAGTACACATTATAACCATCATGATGAACTAAAGAGATCGCATATAAACCGTATCTGGATAGACTTACGATTGAATCGTTAGAAATTAATTGCTTCACACCTCACCCCAATTCTCGGATCCCTCCATAGGCTATTCATTCCCACCTGATAGAATAAGCGCATTGTTATGGCAAAAACAGTTGTCGTATGACTCAGTTTTAATGTTTTGTTTAAATTTATGCATTGCCTATTTCGGAAGGGATTTACTGACCGAAATGCATCCAGCAATATAGGTACACTATAAGACCGAAGTTCGAAAGCCCCCCCACCCCCGCTACATGATAATGTATGTCTGTTCTTAAATAGCATACATACCTACACAATAATTTAATATTAACTGTGTTAGACCCATATCAGGGAAGGTGACCCACGGCCACCCGCCAACCCTCCACCCCTCCCTGTCCCCATATATCCCCTCCTGTCTCCAAAGACCCCTACCGGTCCCCCAATATACCCCCTCTCTGTCCCCATAGACAATAATACACCTTTTTAGTCTCTCGACGTGGGTGTATACCATATACAAATAAGTATTGTTGTGCGACAATTGCAGTTGCCTACTTAGTTTTTCTAAGACTCCAATCTCAAAATGAAATATTATTAATACTAATGCCCTTAGAATATGCCTTATATTATATTGCCACCAAAAAGCTGCAATCGCAATCCCTCTCTTTGATCAATTAATTGTTGAAAACCAAACATATTCTAAAACACCCCCCCCCCCTCGACCCCCTACAGTTCAAAATCTCCTTCTTTTCTTACGTATATATGATAAATAAAACCTACGTAAAAAGAAAAACTCTAAAACCCTCCTTAGCTAAACTAATTTCATTTATACTGGGATGAGGCTTTTGCTCTGGCAGAGGGAGAGGGAGCGTTGGGGGGGGGGGCGTTGTTTAGGAACCCGGTGGCTAGAGGGCTTGTGAGTCAAACTCCGGGAGTTCTCTTCCGGGGAACATCCCAGCCACTCACGGGAATGATTTTTTCCTTGTTCCCCCTTTGCTAATTAGGTCTCCTCCTGGGAGGATGGCATTTGCCAGGTCTGGAGCAGCCTCCCAGTATTTATTGAAGTAATTAAGTAATTAATTACGAAAGCTTCCATTATGAGTATTTTGCTTGTCTGCCTCACCTTACGAATATAAAAAAAATTAAAATAATAGTCTGGTTTTTGTTTTATTAAAATTAATTTGCTAACCAGCAGAAGCCGTACTTCGCACGGCTCGATCAGGCTTGTCCCACTCTGACCACCGGCAATTGCAGTCAATATTCGGGTTATATTAACAGGTATATAAAAAAATACTGCCCAAGTCTATGTATTCGATAGCAAGAGACCTTGTCCTGCCAACACAACCGGCTGCTTTAACCTTCCTTCAAATGAATTCTCAGATGTCTTAGGAATTAACTAAGTATAGTATCTTCAAGAGAAACATCTCAATATTCAGATACTACAGTGTATACAACTAGTGTATCGGCCTATGCAATCCAGACAATTGTATACCTATATACCCTAGACTTCTTTGGTAAGGCTATACAGATAGTAAACAGAGGTAAAATTTGATCTGTCAATAAATCTCCTTTACTATAGCTTCGACTCCTCTTTTATTACAGAAAATGAAAAGAAAAGGAAGGCTCTCTTATAGACAACAAAAGACCCTCACAATGTAAGGGAACCCCCAGCAGATCTTTGATGTCATTGAGAGATAGCTAGTTTCAATAAGCAAAAGGACTGTTGTTGAACAACACTGCCTTTTCACAGGACCTATTTGTCCAAAGTACAATAGTAACAATGGATAGGCTAGTACAGACAAACTAATAGAGCAGCGTAAACGTATTTGAGGTTCGGATGTGTTGGACATTGTTCATCTCTCGACCCTTGTCCTTACCTGACCTGAAACTCTATTCATTTCAGTTCTTTCAAAAAAAGAAAAAGGAAAAAAAAACTTTGTTATTCTTGCAATCACAATAAAAAGACTAGACTATACGTTGGGCTCACTAATCGTATTTATAGACGTTCGGGAATTCCCCTGTTGATATAATATTAAAGGGGAGTTGCAGAATCTTTCCTATATCTGTTTGATTTTGCCTTTACCATATACATCAATAGTTAGTTTAGCTTGATCTGTAGTCAGTTGCAAAATTAAAAACCGACTACAACCTGTACACGTTGGTCAAAATAATCATAGCTATTAACACGTTAAAGGTTAGTCCATAACGTGATGAATTTCATAGCAAATAATAAAGTAAAATAACCGAATCACGTGACTCGGACATATTGGCGGCTGACGTAATGAGTCAAAATGTTATTCTTTTTTGCTAAACTTTTTGTTTTTGTCATTATCACGAAGAGATTTGAAGACCCACTGAGCTTAATCCGTACTTAGGGAACCGAATATTTCAAACAGTCCTTTTTTTTAAACAGAAACAGTTGATCAGGCAGGTTACAGGTATATTATAATGACTGACGTCAGAGTGACGTATGTGCAGTAAACTCAAACGTTAACTTGAAAGGAAAGCTAACTGGTCAGTGAGAATATAGTCTCAGGCTGCTATTTAATATCACCAAAACTAATGAAGGATGCTATATACTGAGTATTTCACGTTTGCCATCGAACTAAGCATACCAAAGTGAATAGTTGCTGTCTCAAAGATCTCTGAAATGAATTGACGGTGATGAATATTGTGATCAGAATAAAACAGGCCTATGATCATGCACCAAAAAAAGGGGAAAAAAAGCTTAAAACTGATGTGCTCATGCAGGACTTCTCATGAATTTCAAAATATAATTACAACGCCCCCCCCCCCCATCTAGCAACCCCCATCTAGCAGTCATCGGTCAGGCGAAGGAAAGACACAAGACCCCCCTCCCCTTCCTTTTTGAAAATCTTGCTTTACACCTGACATCGATTGACCATGGGGTTCTTAGCCTTAATGTAATCGTATAATAATGTACGGTTAGTCAGTATATGTGATAATGTAGTTCGATAAACGATCACGAGAGTTTGCCCAAATTAACGCAAACTCCTTTAATTATTAATGAAATATAATATGCATGTAATGTTTGCAGTAACACCTTCAGTGAAACCCTCATCACGCTTAGATAACAACGAGAGAAAAAAATGATTGATATACGGGGGAAAAAACTGTTAAAATCATGTCTTTTCAAATGATATCGTATCACTGAGACCGAAACGTTTTTGTATACCTGTGTTGTAAAACAATAACGGAACAAAACGGTATCGATAGAGGTCTTACAATAGCGGTATGGAAAGAGTGTATTGTATAGTTACGAATCATTTGACTACCACTCAAAAGATTTCAAGTTGACATAGCAGTTTCGGAGAAGTGGTTTTGCGCCAAAACAAACCACTTTTGTATGTTGACGGGCGGATCTCGAGCACAGACTATTGTTTGCCTTTCAAGGCCCTGGTAAATATATTTGTTTAAGAATAGGCAAAAAGTATTTGTCGAAGAGACTACCTTTGGGCCTTAAAACCAACCAACTGGACGCATTCCTCCCCCTTCATTCTGTTTACCCGGTAGTTGGGTAAACATTTGACATTCAGGGATGATATGTAGGCCTACCATGCATGCTTCTATAGGGGGGAGAGAAAATACACAGACTGGCAAACTTTACAAAAGAATTACATATCTCTTCACTATATCGACATTTACAAACGACACCTCCCCCCTCCCCCCTCTCCCCCATTTGTCTATCAAAGTATAGGTTACCATTCGTTATACTGCAAGGTACAGTGACATTGTGGCTGCACCCGTCCTTCCAAAATTCCTATACCTCTTACGGAAGAAGATGGGGAAGGACGAGGGGCTAGTGCCGGGACATAGGGAGAGGGAAAAGAGAGAAGAGAATTAAGCTATCAATAGCAGACTCACGTCGCTATTGTATTATTATAATAATAATAATAATAATTGCTTTTTATATAGCGCTGTATACCAGCGATAGGTCTCAAAGCGCTTTACAGATGTTATATTACCCCTGGTCAATGATAACCTGTCCCAGAGACAATCCCTCCAGTCGGCAGCAGTTATGTACTGCGCCCAATGACAAGTTACCCCACAGGTACCCATTTAACCCCTGGGTGGACTCAGAGAGGCAAGTGAGATAAAGCATCTTGCCCAAGTACACAACGTAATGAACTAGGCAGGAATCGAACCAGCAATCCTTGGCCGGGATCACGAGTCCGACGCCTTAGCCAATAATTGGCCACCACGCTCTCAGCCACAATGTCACTGTACCTTGCAGTATAACGAATGGTAGACAATATACCAAATGAATAACTTATACTCTGCATTCATCGCGTACCATCATGTGAATGTATGTGTACGGATCATGTGAATGTATGTGTATACGGATCATGTGTATGTATGTGTACGGATCATGCATATATATGTGTACGGATCATGTGTGTATGTATATATGTGCACGGATCATATGCATGTGTACGGGTCATGTGTATGTGTACGATCACGTGTATGAACGTGTATGGATCATATGTACTAGCGTACGGATCATGTGTATGTATGTGCACGGATCGTATGTATGTGTACGGGTCATGTGTATGTGTACGATCACGTGTATGAAAGTGTATCGGATCATGTGCACTAGTGTACGGATCATGTGTATGTATGTGTACGGATCATATATATGTATGTGTACGGATCATGTGTATGTGTACGGGTCATGTGTATGTAGGCTATGTGTACGGGCCTTAAACATATTTTCGGCGTGAAAGATTTGTGTTTATCTTGAATACTGCTTAAAGGGGGGGGGGGTCGATGTAGCCTGAAAGAGAATACTGAACAATTTAAAAATTGGATTATCATATAATGGAACGTAGCGTCTGGCACATTGAAAGCATCGACCAGGGTTACAGTATTCGGGTCCGGAGTCGGACCCGAGTCACTTCCCGTGGACTTATAATACGTTGAGACCGAGTCCATACCAGTCCACGTATAATGTTGTTGTTACTTAAATGATGTTACTTAATATTTATTCCTCGAGCTCGGGCTCGAATGTATGCATGTACTCGGCTGAAATCCCCATTACACCCCCCCCCCAACACCCACCCCCATACAGCTATACACAGACCAACCCTTAATATGCCCCGAAATAACTTCCGCCAATATTACCTTGTTGCATGCCACGAAATGTAACCATCTTTTCACGTTCGCAAAGGCATGTATACTATAGGAACGAACACAAGTAGGATGAAGGTAAAAACACGTCTAAGAAAGGTGTGAGAGGGGTGTGATGTGACCGCTCTCATAGTGAGCGTCAACGCGCCCTCGTAACGGAAAGGAAACGCCAAGGCCAGCGGTTAGTGTCAGAACATTCACCATATCGTGTCTAAAGAGTCAACCGAGCGTACATTATACTCTCATCCTTAAAAAAATTCACCAAATTTCCCCTCCTCCCCTATTTTTTTTTAGTATTCCTTTTAGTAGAAAATCTGATGGCGTCAAAATGTAAGGTCGTTTTAGGTCAAGGGAGGATAGAGGTGTGAGGTATATGGATTGATAAAAAAAACTGCAAAGCCAGTAAACAAATGGTTTCCATTACTAGCTAGAATTACCGAGTTGTTGATGAAGGCCTATTATCACTGATGAGTGTTCACATGGGCGGGGGGGGGGGGGGGGGTGGATTAGGCTCACAACTCTTGTTATACCTCTCTCATCCCCACCGCATTTGTAAAAGCAGGGGTATATAACTCTTTGGGACATGATTTCAAATAATCATTATGACGAATCCAATTTCAATAAATTATGTCACTCAGGCAATACATATATGTATATAATACAGTATATGTATAGAGAAAAGAAAATCATGTAGTTTGAAGGTCTAGCTGCACATCTTATTTATACGCCATCTTGGTCTTTCGGAGCTAATTCTCAAATACTGGATTTTCTTCATATAATTTCCAATATTTTGCATTCATGTCTCCTTTAATTGTAGGCCTAAGATGAATGAAGAAAGGAATAACGAAACTTGAGATTAAAAAAAAACCTCATTATACAGATTCATAGTTTTCGATGATAATTTTTTTTTTATTTACTTAATTTCGATGACAATATTTAGCCTAAGATGAAATCAGGAATAGAAGAATCATGTTTTCGTATAGTTTAATCTTTTTATGTAACTATATACGGCTTGCAATTGTCAAACTAGCATTAATATCGAACTTTCGTCAGTCTATTCTCTGACGTCATCATTTACGAAATGAATATTTAACTACAATGCCTGTCTGATATTACATCATACTATTCTAAGTCTATTCTCTATTAAGGCAAGTCTATTCTCTGACGTCATCATTTCGATATGAATTTTCAACTAAATATAATGCCTGTCTAATATCATTACATCTTACTTCAAGTTTTCTTCTGAGATGTTATCAAATATGTTTTATTTATAATAGTTTCTGGTCAGATTGGTAACTCATCGCAACAGATTATGCATTGAAATTTGATCATGCTAAATTAAATTTTCAACCAGTAAATATTTTGAGAATATAACAACTGGTTACTACGCAGGGAATGCTGATTGGAAGATATATACCGCCACAACAATATTTTGTGAGTTTATTATATTTGTATTTATAGATCGACTCCTACCATACGTGAGACTTCAATAGCAACTCCCTGTGACTGTAGCGTGTACGGTGTATCCATCAATAATTGTGACCTAAATATCACATTTAATAACCATGCGTCATCTGCTCATACCATACAACCTAGATATACGACGATGGATATA
>KN882288.1:150653-161175 GCA_000934455.1 Apostichopus parvimensis
ATCATCATCATCATCATCATTATTATTATCATTATTATTATTATTATTATGATATACATTAAGCCTATGGTTCTGGCACACTTTCACAACAGATGTACACATAACCTAGCCTTTCAAGTTTGTATATAATAATCGGGCCTGAATCTTTTAACAGTTTGTGGTAAATTTGGTAGAATTGGAACATACATTTAGGAACTTGCATCCAGCTTATTCAAAGTTATCAGAAACGAGTAAGTGTATTTGTCCATATAAAGCCTTCGCACTTTCACGGAATCATTGAACGCTACACAAACTTGATTCTATCAAATCTAACAAACATGATTAAAGAGAAACGGTAATATACAATATTTAAAGTGCATATTTCAATATGTTGCACTGACGACATTAATATCAATCTGCAAAAAAAAAAGGGGAAAAAAAAAGCATAACTTTGGCGTCAATCACATCCAACATTCTATTGGGATGTAAACCAGCTCCTTAACAACTCTGGTTAAATTACGAGTTCAACTAACAATCTTGACAAAATTAGATAAATATAATGCCGAACCTATGGTCTTATTGTCTGTGGATGTGGACAACTATTACGTCACACCTGTTTACTTCAAGTTTACTTTGGTAAAGTCGAGTGCCATCGACTTGTTTTATGCAAGGATACCTTGAAAACGACAGTTAGAAGCTGGATCCAAAGTTCACCAGAATATTTACCTCCGACATATTCTGTTGAGGAAGTACCTGTATATAATTCTGGGTACCTATGTAATTCTGTACAATTCTGTATAATACCTGTGTGATAAGCTTAGAATGAATGCCATAAACAATTTTCGGTATAACGAGAAGGTTTAGAAACTACGTTAAGTTAACATTCTTTGGACGTTTAATAATTTATAATTTAAATTATAATTTAAGGTTTACAGTCTTGTTCAGGGCCAAGGCCCTCTCACACGACTTTACAACTTACCCTGGTCATTGGTAACTTGTCACACCTACACACCAATGTGGGCACAATTCAAGCAATCTCTCCTGGGGCACCACAGTGCACCACAACCACGTGTCCCCCGGGGGACTTCCCATAGGGTGCAGCCACAAACCGGCGCAAACAACTATATTTATAAGTTACCTCGCAAGCCCCCATTTATACACCTGGATGAAGAGAGGCAATGGAGATAAAGTGCCTTGCCCAAGGACACAACATAATGATCTGGCCAGGGCTCGAACCTGTAATCCTTAAATCACAAGTCCACTGCCTTAACTTGACCACAACGCCCTCACGTTTGGAATATTTATGACAAGTTCAGTGTTAAATACACGTTCATACCGGATACAGCTTTGTCGACCTTGAACGTGCTTCAGGCGGATGTTAGGAAATTATAAATTACGTAATACTGTGACGTCCTTGATGATAGGTCCTTGTTAGACATACATAAGAGGATAGAGACTAAGTCCCAGTAGACCAATTAAAAACGGTCTTATGCTGTTTCTAAAGTAAATTGTAGAAACTAATAATGATGCAACAACCCTTCTTCACTTACATCTTTGTCAAATATCTATTGGGAATACTAATTAGTATTGTCCAAAGACAGCAATTATGGATGAAAATTACTCTGATAAGTCACTCATGAAGTTTTCTTCTGAACCTCTTTTGTTCTTAATTCTATATTAATGATATCAAAAAAAGGGTTTTCCAAAACGTCTCTGTGCATAACTTTTTGCCGATAATGTTAACTTGTTTATATATGACGCAACTTCTATCAATCTCGTTCTGAAAGCCCCAAACACGTACATCACGAAACCCAAAATATGGTTCAAGTAATGTTAACAAAATAACATGCAATGGAAGTTTTATAATCAAGTGACCTGACCTTTTGACATTATGACATGGACTGCAATGTGTTCTCAAGTGACCTTTGACATCATGGCATAAACGAACGAGTGTTCTTTTGTGACCTTTGACTGGCATTCATAATCATCTAAATGATATCTTTCTTAGTTTATTCCTCGTCATCATGTTAGCAAAAATGTGGACAAAATTCGATACAAGGTCAATGTTTTTTTCCTTCTTAATTTACATGCAAGACTCATCAAATTGCCTAAATAGCCTATACGATTCGGGAATAACATACAGCAGATTTTATGATCATTGCTTTTAATATGGGCGGTAGCTACAATCATCTGTTTGAGTTTACTAACTAAATTTACATAGCCGCCTTTCAAATTCCCACCAGTTGACCGGATTCACTCACGTGTAACTATATTGCAGTGATCCGTACGAAGGCTATACACTGTACTCGCAATTTTGCGAGAGATTAGTTTTTACCAACTAAAAATTTCACTTTCAAATTCAAACTAGAAGGTTATATCTTCAAGTTATATGTTTCACATATATGCTACGAATGGGATCCACAACACCAGGACAATATTTTTAATAGCCTATATCTTTGTTTAGTAGGCTATGCTTAGTGGGCTGGTTTTCAAAATTAACACATTTATATATTGATATCTCTTAAACATTTATTATGACGATTAATATACAATTTCATAACGAAATGTATATTTACCTCTTGTAAATAATGTATATTCAAAATACAAGCTGCCTTTGTTTAAAGAAAAATAATACACTATGAACAATTCATACATTTTTCGAACAGAAACAAAACCACTTTTCATTCAATCTATTTTTATTTTGGCATAGTTGCTATATAATTTTTTCTTGTACAAAACACAGAAACCAACTTGAACATGGAGTTAATGTGGCTACATATCAATGTGGCGTGTATTTCTTGAAATTGTGCAATTGTTGTTTGGTGGTCACAGTTGGGCTATCCATATCGATCTATTAGTCAGTTGGGCGTTCCATGAACTGATAAATGAGCAAGCGTCCATGACGTGGCATAGACCAACACGTTGATGGTCACCATGACGTCACTGGCTGAATTGAATGAATTAGTTGATACACGTGGTTAGTTAGTTATTTTTGTTATATATATATATATTGTAGCATGGGAGAAAAATAGAGCCAATTCCAAGCGTCTCTATGCCCATTAACAGGGAAATCCCTACAGTATTACATTGACCGCCGACTATATAGCAAAGTTTATCGATAGGTTATCGACAGAATGAAAATATTTAAGGTATAAGGTAGACTCCTAAGTTACATTGGTGCCTTCTCTGACGTCATAATATAATGAGATTCCATAAACATATGAAGATGAGACATTTTTGTCATCATTAATAGATCTATTTCAGACGGAATTTAATTTGTATATCTATAAAAAATTTATGTAAATATTTTACTGCCTAGATTTTTCACGGTCTCTGTGAGCTATGAAACAACTTAATTAGCGTTCTAGTTATGCAAACGACAACCTACTACTTATCAAGTTAAATTTCCAGTTTCGTGGGCTAAATGTTAAAATAGCAGGCCTACCGAATTTTTCTTCTGTAGAAGAAATATAATGCAGTATAATTTAGCAACCCCCCCCCCCCCCCCCCCCCCCTCTCCTAGAAATAGCGCAGCTATCCATTCTGCTGTAAAGTTTACGCGTTCTCTTCAAAACGTTCAGGCATGAATAATATTAACATATTTATATTATACTAAAAATGTGTTACATTACATTCAGCGAGTTACACCAAAGTCATTTCTGATATATCACCTATATTAATTGAATATATTAAAACATGATTATATGTCAAATTTATGTTTCAATCTGTTTTGTTTTTAATCTGCTTTTAGCAACAGTGATCCTTTCAGAATCTAAAACTTAAAATATGTTTCTCATATCAAAAAGAAAGAAAAAAATCAATTTGTAATATATTTAGTCTGATATCTGCTGATAAAAAGTCTGATATCTCTCCAAGCGACATCTAATGACCATGTAATAACCGACAGACAACGCGAGGTGACAGGCGGAAATAAGTCCACGCTCGGCTCGGTTAATTAGCGTTGTATCAGAATATATGGAGGATATATGTAATATGTATATATACGTCTAACAACAGCATACAAAATGGAAAATAGATATTATATTACAGCCGACGCTTATAAAACTCTCGTTAAATTTCGTCCGACCGTGGAAACTCAATGAACCACACCAGACCCGCCCCCCCCCCGAACATCCCTTCACCCATTTTTTAACATTAGTTCTGAAGTGTATGTTTTTTGTTCATAAACTTAAAATCAAATACAGTTGTGAAATTTCAGTATTCAATAGTTTTCATGTATTTATAGTTGTACAGTTGTATAACGATCAATTATATTGTTTAATTCTTCAATTATTTCATTAAAATCACACAAAAAGGACCGACAAATTTCTTCATCATCACCCCCCTTCCCCAACCCAGCACAGTGGGATAAGATGACACCAATGGTATAGAGTTTTAAATTTAATCCGTCTTCAGCCAAATTTTTCTGCAAGACAAAAACCCCCTCTCCCTACCCTTCGCTGCCCCTCCGCCACCCCCACTACCCCTCATCTCCCTCCTCAGCGAAACAAACAGTACATGACATTCGCATATTGCTGTTCGGTCATTATCCCTTCATATAAACCTGCACCATTACCCTTGGTTGCGATCCATGAATCCTGCACCCTGACCTTAATCCCCACCCAACCCCCCCAACCCCCCCGCCATCCCTCTAAATTTTCAGTAAAACAAACTTTGATTGTTGTTCAGTCATTTCCCACTTCTGCAACTAGTCCATGATCATTGGCACTTATCCATTAATCCTACACCCAACTGACCCTAATCCTAAAAGTTAACCCTATAGTTATCCTTGGAACTTTCCTTTTTCCTCGCTCCCTCACCTTTCAAGTTTTCAGTGAAACAAACAAAGAGTGACATTCTCGTATTGTGTTTCAGTCACTGCCCCCTGCATAAACCTTTTCTGTTATCCGTGGTACCAATCCGATTAACCATACACCCAATTGACCTTTCTTTTAAGTTGACCCAATGAGGTCCTTATAAACTCCCTTTCCTTTTAACAACAATTAAAATTCCTTTTCATTCCTACAAGAAACAAAGCCATCCCAGCGTGCCTCCTCTGAGGGCGTAACGCGAAGAACGATTTTGTCAACAATCCCGTACATGCTCCCTATAGACACACAGGTATAAACACACCGGTACACTGAAGTGAAGAAAAATTACACGGCTGAATAACCACTTTCTAGGTACACAACAGCACCGAAGTACACCCATTTATATAGAGCAATTAAAACAGACATTTACTAAGCCTATTCCAGCTGCACTGAGGAATGATTCGAAATAGAAACATTTAAGCAAGGGGAATGGATGGGGGGGAGGGGGGAGGCGAGGGGAAGAGTATGAGTTACCCTCCCCCCCCCCCCCATCCGCTTTTCAACTTCCTTGTAAGATTTGAGAACACCAAGATCGTTCTGTAACCCATTACAAGTGTCGTACTCAGACATATCGACGGATACTGCATATCACGTATATGGAAGTACGCACAATATTGAAATCATTCATTTATGACTCACTGAAATAGATAAAAGGCCTATGCATGCTAGAACCGGCCATGTTTTCACTGTCAATCAAACATGGAAGATTGCTTCATTTTTCTCCTAAGACATATCATATACTATCCGAACATATTTCACGTATAGGGGTTCTATATGCCTGAGTAGCAATAGCGTTTTACCTGTACTACACCGAGAACCGCACCTTAAATCATTATTGTTAGCACACAGTATGATGTGGAAGTCTGGACCAACACTGCCCCCATCACAGACCGCACAAGCTTGAAGATAGAATTGTCGGATATACGTTTTCGTTGGATGGATAAATTCAAAGAGATGCACACACAATAACCATTCCAGATAATTGTTGACTTTCATAACATTCATTTTAGGCTAAACCAATTTTTTTTCAATTTGTTTGTGACTATTTTTTCTCAGCTTCCGTCTTTAAAAATGTTTATAGGCACAGTGTTTATGTCCATATTATTACTATATATGTATATATGTTATTTACCGTACCGTACGTAACACATCCAAATGTTGATGTTTGGAAATAATTAAATGAAAGTTCTTACCGTGGTGGCACCGATAACGTTTTCTGGAGAAAGAGAATTTTTTTTCTCTCTCTATATCCATATTATAAATATCCCAAAGATAGGCGACATATCCTAACACGAATTTCCCGAAATAAAAAAAAAAAGTTCACCAAAAATTCGCCCTTATAAGCATATATGCCTTATTGTGAAAGGAAAAAAACAAAACACGTACCATACGTGTATATATATATATGTACATATATCTATCTATATAGATGTATACTCCTTTGCTATAGAAAGTCCTAACTGTCATTTGACAAGCCCTACGTGTTGTACATATATTGCCCGCTATAAAACAGCCTCAATATTTTTTTTTTTCATTCATTCATTCACCTATCATAATAGGAATAAAAGGAACAAGCCTTTTGAAAAGAGAAACAAAAGGGCATTACTCTTTTCAAGGATAATATGCATGTATTCTTTGCGAAATTTCTATTGCTGCAATGAATTGTAGCATTTTCTATAGAACCTCTTTGCGTCTTTATAGATTTTCACTCCCATTACAATAGCATACCGTGTGACAGTGAATGCATCCATTCACAAGCCCATTCTGTTGAATGACAATACACTCGCTATCTCATCTATGGCTTGTTTTGCTTTCAGTATGCATACAATACACCCTATTGAATGATAAACTGCAAGGACTGGTTATGAATGGCGGCCGCTGGCCACATTAAGTACATATCAAAAGCAAAAATTTTTTTTTTACTTCTCTATCATGTCAAATATATACTTCATATTTAAGTTTTTTTTTGGTTACCTATTCACGTAACCGTTGTCTATAGCAATGTTATACTGAAAATAGAAATTATTGACACCGCTTCTTTTATCGACGGCATTCTTCGAAGCTATTCGGCGCTCCCTTTTCATTGCAAAAGGTTAATGAATTTCCGTTCGCCTTATTTTTCCGTGGCTGAAATTCAATTTGGTATTTTGGCTACAGCTCTCCTATAACCCGTGTTTTTTTTAATCTCTCTCTCTTTTTTCTTCTTTTTAATTTTCTATTTCTTATGGCAAGCCGTTTGTAACCGAATGCCTAATCTTCAGTACATATTTTCATTTCAGCTTATTCCTCAAACAGTTTGTTATTGTGGGAAACACGGACAATTGTGTCTCGCGGAGGAGGCCTTAAGCGGTGTGGCAATGTGGTTCATATTTCTTGGGCATTTCTTTTCAGGAAAATAATGTGAAATCATGAAATGCCTATAGATATAGAAATCCCCCCTAAAATAAGGTGATCCTACACCATCAAACTGGCGGGAACACGTCCCTGTCGCGAAATATCTAGCTAGAAAGACTGAGGTCAATAGCACAAGCTTTATTCAAACCATAGATTTTATTTTTAAAAGAAGCTAAGTTACTGTGCTGTTGGCTGTACCTGTTAGTTCATCAGCTGAAGATTTAAATCCACTGGACTATAGAAACTCTGTAGTGTACGTTTTACTGCAAAGATCTACCACGTAGTCCAGTAAATGTTGTATTTAATTTGGAATTGTTGTAACCATCATGTGACGCAACTACACTCAGGGGGGTAGGAAGCTTCCAAAAAGTGTGTGTGGGGGGGGGGGCACAACACCAGAAGGGCACTTTCTCATTCCACAACCACCCACTCGTTATGCTATAAACCGATACACACCGGCCATATCACTTAAATATATAAGATGTGTTAGTATGCTATCAATACTATTATGGTGAACGTGAATATAAAATAAAATATTAAAATTAACAAAGGCTTAAGATATCCAAAAGACAGTTCTTCATCAAAAGGGCACATTATATTTGCCAGTAGGGCACATTTGCTATTTTGGAGAAAAAAAAGTCTGAGGGCACATGCCACAGTGCCCCCCCCCCCCCCCCTCCGGCTCCTACCGCTGACTACACTCATCCCGTACAGATAAAGAGAGCGAAGCGAACACAGCATAGTGCATAAAGAAAACATATACAGGCTTGAAGTGAGTCCGGTTCTTGCATATATTCTAGCATAGCTGCCTGTTTTAGTACTCGGCCTTATGGAGTTGTGTACTTATGAATGTACTCGGTTGCATTCGTGAATATATTGTAGATACCTGCAGTATCAAGGTTAAGTAAGTTCGTGTTTGTGCTGAAACCTTCTTGTAAAGCCTCAACTGGTATATATAATGATACAGTCGTACCCATGTTGTTGTGCTTTTACTTATGCGTGGGTACTCGTATCAAGCTCGAGTCCCAACCCGAGTCCTCCATCTCTGGTTAGTATGTGAAATGGAGGACATCAGCCGATTCACACAGAGAATACAGTAACTACTGTAATCTAAAGTTTGGTATCACAGTAAATACTGGATCGTGCTGACAAATCTGATAAATCGGTAGCATGTGCTATTCAGTTCTTACTGTAATCCTAATAGCACATGCTACCGAATTATAGCACGATCAAGTGTTTACTGTCGTACAAAACTGTAAGATTTACAGTATAGTAACTGTGTTCTCTATGTGTATCGGGTGAGGGCATAGCTTAATATTAGAATGAAGGTAACGACGTGTACAATACGATGAACCAAAAAAAAAATTTAAGCGCCAGAGATTAAATCATATATCTTGCGAATGCTGTGAAAGGCTTCTCGAAAGCAAAAAGAAAAGGGACAAAATTGTTCAATATTTATATCTTTATCAAATTGCTAACCGTAACAGTGCCCTTGCCAAACATTAATACGCAAATTAGATGGACCTTGATATTCTTGGACAGTGTTACATGTGTATACTGATATACATTATAAATCTGAAAAGATTGACTTTTTCGAGAGGGAAAAGAAGGAGATATTATTTATTAAACTGAGGTATATTAAATATAGGTTTCTCAACGCTTGTGAGTAGACAAACACATAACAATAGTCAATTCATTGGCATCATTAATGTTATGACCAAACCACGTTGTAACAATAAGTCATAAATGACCTCGAAACTCCTCAATCTTTATACCTTAGAGGGTATATCTCTGGTTCAAATCATTTTAGGCACTCCAATATAAACCAGCGAAAGTAGAGAATGTTAAATACAATATCTGCAGAACCACAAACTAATGTAGATCAACTTTACTTCACCCCTCACACCTCCCACCCACCCCACCCCTCCCCCTCCTCGACCCACAGTGTAGGCCCTATACACCAAATTTCATCGCTCTCGGTGGGACTATGGTGGACGAAAGAAATAGTTTGTGATTTTCGGATCTACTGTTTTGTCAAACATTACGTGTTTCTACCGAATTATGGTACCTTGAGATGTATCAAACACTTGACATTCGAAACCCACTAGAGTTAATTATTTTATTATTATTTTATATATATATATATTTTTTAATGTTTTTTTTTGCGGAATTGTTTCTTTTTCTATCATCGCCTCTGAGAAGAGAATGAAAGTGCTCCTCTTAAAGGTTCACCATGTGTTATAGCAGGCGAAAGGAAAGCCGAATCAGGTCGAACAAGGAAGTTCTACGAAAACGTTAAGTGGCCTACTCAAGAAAAAATACTAAACAGCAGATGGTAACATATATGTATCTAACTATATATAGCCTATATAGTATATATCGTTGACGTATACACGTTCATATATAGCACGAAAATGGTATAGAATTAGGCAAATGAGTTCCTGACAATTCTAACAGTGATGAGAATCATTCATGTTTTTGGCAAATATTTTTTGCGACCTTCCAGAAAAGCACATGTAGTCAAGCTATTATAATTGGAAAGAATTAGATTTAAATCCAGAATGTGTCTATACGCAGCAACGGAGACTTTAGCTATTTTTGGTGAGAAGTCAGTGACGTATAGTAAACCAGGAAACTGTACGAGGTTACGGGACAAGATTTTTTCCTCCGTCAAGTCTCCTCTCTTTAGACCCGGGACCTTAGACAACCCCCCCCCCCGCACCCTCCATGGAAAATAAGACTTTCTTCCAAATGGCTTACACTTAATAACACAAGTTAATAAAGGAATACTTTGTACAACACAAATGTAGATAAACGGATGGAAATGATAGCACAAGTTTGAATCGGAGCGCCACCATCCAATCAAAAGATTCCTCATAGGGGACGGATGGCCGTCAGTCATCCTTTGTGGCAACCTCCCCCCAACCCCCCCCCCCCAAGAGCAACTCTGACTATGCGCCTGTCCGACCCCCCCCCCCCCTCCCCATTAAAAGAGACATGTAATATAATTTCACAATGAGAGTGAAGGAACTTTAGTGAGAGAATTCACTTCACTAAATTTAAATTATTAAATAAGCACTGTAGAAAAATTCCATGCGATCCTCATCTACTTATAGAATGCTTCCTCTGCCAACGTGAGGTAACGCGTTGAGTTATACGTCTGTATGCTAACACATACGTTTTTTCTCGAAAGCAAAAAGAAAAGGGACAAAATTGTTCAATATTTATATCTTTATCAAATTGCTAACCGTAACAGTGCCCTTGCCAAACATTAATAC